>SMSR01015635.1:48748-66037 GCA_019453355.1 Ceratina japonica | reverse complement strand
GGGGAGCTAAGCGGAAGGGGTCGCGGGAGGAACCGGGAATAGCAATGACTTCTCATGGGATGTTAACTTCCCGGCACTCTTTGTGCGGTACTTTGTCCCGACTGTCCTCCATCGATGCGTGTGCACGCGGACGAGCCTATGGGCGACCCGTCAGGACGCGCAGAAGGAGAATGCGAGCGGACCCTCTCCCTCTCCGCGTCCATTCAGGAGCATCGGGGCGCGAACCTCGCTCCCCCGTGCNCTAAGCGGAAGGGGTCGCGGGAGGAACCGGGAATAGCAATGACTTCTCATGGGATGTTAACTTCCCGGCACTCTTTGTGCGGTACTTTGTCCCGACTGTCCTCCATCGATGCGTGTGCACGCGGACGAGCCTATGGGCGACCCGTCAGGACGCGCAGAAGGAGAATGCGAGCGGACCCTCTCCCTCTCCGCGTCCATTCAGGAGCATCGGGGCGCGAACCTCGCTCCCCCGTGCGCTTTGCATCCGCGGTGCATAATTTGTGTTGTGCGTCCGTGGGGCCGCTTCCTATTTTCCGCGGGGCTCGATCAATGTCCATCATCGAAACTGGCCCTCTGCTCCCTTTTTCAAACACGCCCGCGCCCGGTTTGTTACGCGTTCCAATTATACCGGGCCGCGTCCGTGTGACGGCGTGTGCGTCCGCTCCGAGGAGGGAAGATTCGACGATATGAAAACGTTTGATTGAACCCGTGTTTGCTGAATCACGGCATCTCCTGAAATTTGTATAACTCGGGAGCCTCCTAGGGCACGCAGAGGGTGCCCGCTATTAAGAGTAGGAAACAACTCTGCGAATATTGCAGGATAATATGAAACATTTTTACTTTCACCAATTCAGCCGATTACTTTGACAATACGCGTATTGTTATAGGTTCGTCTTTAAATTGGATTCGGACCGAAGATTATCGCCCGTAATACATCGCGTCGAATACCACAAACGGATCTATTCAATACATTGTTATCCGAACTAATTTTCACAGTGCGGCATTCTGCGATTGTGTTGCACAATCGGATCATTGGAAATCAATAATATTGTCGGTTCTATGCGCGGCAAATCTCCCCGTCGAAAACATACAATTTATTGTCCGCTCTCCACGGACTGCACGTCTGAATTTTTGTTAGAACCACGGCGTGTCTTGTATGGAATATTAATTATCTTCCAGGACACTCGTTCGACCGGGCGGATAGAAAGGGAGCAAGAAAAAATATCCCCATTGACGACTGCGACTTTGATTGGCGTCGCTGGCGGTTATTGGCATGGGCCGAGCAGCCCGGAACGAGCCCGCGGTTTGGGATTCGTCGGCGTTCCACGTCGATGGAACCGCTCAAAATATGATCGAGTGGACTCGTGGCTGCTCTTTTTAATTCGACTGCACCGAGGGAAAATGGTACGTTAGCGCCGTCGACTCTCCGCCGGACAGAACGCGATTCCCTGGCTGAGCGATTCGCTGGTATCGCAAAAAAATTGCGATGCGGGCATGACACCCCCAAACGGGCAGCCCAAAAGGGGATATGAAAAGAGGGAAATGAAATCAAAAAGAAGGAAGCAAAGAGGGAAGCCAATTTCGTTTATAATGCACTCCGAATCGCTTTCATTCAACCAGGAATCGTTTTCGCCTTTGATTTTTCCTGCTCCGTCGCGCTTAAAATGCATGGGTTCTACGTTTCGATGTTTTAACATAGGACACACGCGGAGCGGCTTGAATGCCGCGAGAATCTAAGACGTCATAACAGGACGCTTCTCTATTTCCGTGATCCTCTATGCACACGCAAGGTAATGCCTCGATTCTTCAGCGTCGGAGAATCAAAGCGTACAACCGATGGACGAGTAAATATCGACGTTGGGACGTACACTATGGTCCAAAAGTTTAAATATATCTATTTCATATAAATAAGAGTCATAAAATATAATATTCATCATTTTATCTTCATGGAAATTATACTTAAATTTAGTTTTTTCGAAGTCTTATGAAATCTCATTTTAAGCATCATATATTGATTGCAAATATAGGAATTCTTTATATTTTATTTCTTAGTAATAAATAGAATATGGATATTTAAAAAAGTAAATGTATAATAAAATTGCTTTAATCTTTCCACCGTCAGCGTTTCTCTCGTGTTCTAAATTTCGTACGAATGCATAAAATCAGCAGATCGAAAATTACTGCTTCGCACGCACATAAACTTTTGGACTTTAATGTATGCAGATATCCATGCTTCGCATATCGATGGTAACGTATCTCGCGGCAATAAAAGATGGCGAACATCTCGGAGGCCGTCCCGATGCCATCGATAAATCTTTCTTTTCTTGTGTGCACGCGAGTAATAGACGTTTCGGTCGCGCATTGTTGTCGGCCGGTAATATTTATTGTCGCATATGCGATATCGCGGGATCCTCTATGGAGAAACGGTTACAAGGATTTTCGGTACACGGTATTCCCAGTAATAAAGAGACCGACCGAGGGAACGGTCGCGTCAGCCTCGCCGGTAGTAAAAGAAATTACGGGCTCTCGCAGCTGTGAATGAAACCGTCGGATTCGTTTGACGAACGCGGCATTAAATATGTATATTCGTTCGCGAACGTTTGAACGAGCGGAGCGAATTATCCTCTTTCGCAAAGAGAACCAGGCCGCAAAAATTTCACGGATTTCCCGGTTGAGCGCACCCACTTTTTTAAATCACCAAGCAGATTTCGCCCGTGTATCGTTAATGACGTAATAATACCGTGGAAATTCCAATGTATACGATCCCCGTGATTTAATAATTCCCCGCGGCCCGTTTGACTTTCGCCAGTTTACACAATTTTGCGCGATTTGTAATTACGCGCAAATACAGTTAGTTTGTTCATGGTGAACGGCTAAATTATATTGGTCCAATCGATATGCTTTATTAATCAGAAACACCACTAATCCCGCTATTGCAAATCGATGGCGCGAGGTTTACCGAAGATATAATCAGCGCGCGGCCCGTAATGGAATTAATAAGAAACCTGGACATCAGATATATATATATATATCGCGATTGTGAAAGTGCTCGTTAATCTTCGATATTGCTAATTCCGTTGTCAGTGTCTTCGAATCGTCCCTACGTCCCGCCATAAATTATGATCATAAATTACGCGAATGCGACGTGCATCCTTATACTTAGAGCACATCTTGGCGCGAAATCAGATCTCCAAGCAGTAAAGATAAATAAGGTGGTGTGGAAGTGCCTCTAAATCAAATCTCTCTTGCAATATTTAAATAAGCGTCTAGACAGACATTCCTTTTGTCGAATATCCATTCTCAGACTCCGGCGACAGGTAATTAAATAAAGAAATGAGATGCAAGACTCGTATCGAATCCTTTCTAGTCTGACAGATGAAGTGTATCGAAATAACGAACCTAAATGTACATCAGACTTCCAGATCGATTCTGGTTTTTTATTAAACGCGATTTCGAATTTTAGGAGACAATTCCAGAAATGCTGTGTAAAATTAGTAAATTTGGTTTTATCCGTTTTCCTAATCGCGAATGAGAGCCTGCATAAACATTATGGTCGAACCGTTATCCTTGATACCCATCGCAGTTACACTTTACACAAGGTAGGAATGGAAACAGTTTTAACTCTCTGTNAGAGGGAAATGAAATCAAAAAGAAGGAAGCAAAGAGGGAAGCCAATTTCGTTTATAATGCACTCCGAATCGCTTTCATTCAACCAGGAATCGTTTTCGCCTTTGATTTTTCCTGCTTCGTCGCGCTTAAAATGCATGGGTTCTACGTTTCGATGTTTTAACATATTAGGACACACGCGGAGCGGCTTGAATGCCGCGAGAATCTAAGACGTCATAACAGGACGCTTCTCTATTTCCGTGATCCTCTATGCACACGTAAGGTAATGCCTCGATTCTTCAGCGTCGGAGAATCAAAGCGTACAACCGATGGACGAGTAAATATCGACGTTGGGACGTACACTATGGTCCAAAAGTTCAAATACGTCTATTTTATATAAATAAGAGTCATAAAATATAATCATCATTTTATCTTCATGGAAATTATATTTATATTTAGTTTCTTCGAAGTCTTATGAAATCTCATTTTAATCTTCATATATTAATTGCAAATATATTCTTTGTATTTTATTTCTTAGTAATAAATAGAATATGGATATTTAAAAAAGTAAATTTATAATAAAATTGCT
Source organism: Ceratina japonica (assembly GCA_019453355.1). Classification (NCBI taxonomy): domain Eukaryota; kingdom Metazoa; phylum Arthropoda; class Insecta; order Hymenoptera; family Apidae; genus Ceratina; species Ceratina japonica. The sequence goes on along the minus strand of SMSR01015635.1, from coordinate 61,842 downwards.
TTAATCTTTCCACCGTCAGCGTTTCTCTCGTGTTCTGAATTTCGTACGAATGCATAAAATCAGCAGATCGAAAATTACTGCTTCGTACGCACATAAACTTTTGGACTTTAATGTATGCAGATATCCATGCTTCGCATATCGATGGTAACGTATCTCGCGGCAATAAAAGATGGCGAACATCTCGGAGGCCGTCCCGATGCCATCGATAAATCTTTCTTTTCTTGTGTGCACGCGAGTAATAGACGTTTCGGTCGCGCATTGTTGTCGGCCGGTAATATTTATTGTCGCATATGCGATATCGCGGGATCCTCTATGGAGAAACGGTTACAAGGATTTTCGGTACACGGTATTCCCAGTAATAAAGAGACCGACCGAGGGAACGGTCGCGTCAGCCTCGCCGGTAGTAAAAGAAATTACGGGCTCTCGCAGCTGTGAATGAAACCGTCGGATTCGTTTGACGAACGCGGCATTAAATATGTATATTCGTTCGCGAACGTTTGAACGAGCGGAGCGAATTATCCTCTTTCGCAAAGAGAACCAGGCCGCAAAAATTTCACGGATTTCCCGGTTGAGCGCACCCACTTTTTTAAATCACCAAGCAGATTTCGCCCGTGTATCGTTAATGACGTAATAATACCGTGGAAATTCCAATGTATACGATCCCCGTGATTTAATAATTCCCCGCGGCCCGTTTGACTTTCGCCAGTTTACACAATTTTGCGCGATTTGTAATTACGCGCAAATACAGTTAGTTTGTTCATGGTGAACGGCTAAATTATATTGGTCCAATCGATATGCTTTATTAATCAGAAACACCACTAATCCCGCTATTGCAAATCGATGGCGCGAGGTTTACCGAAGATATAATCAGCGCGCGGCCCGTAATGGAATTAATAAGAAACCTGGACACCAGATATATATATATATATCGCGATTGTGAAAGTGCTCGTTAATCTTCGATATTGCTAATTCCGTTGTCAGTGTCTTCGAATCGTCCCTACGTCCCGCCATAAATTATGATCATAAATTACGCGAATGCGACGTGCATCCTTATACTTAGAGCACATCTTGGCGCGAAATCAGATCTCCAAGCAGTAAAGATAAATAAGGTGGTGTGGAAGTGCCTCTAAATCAAATCTCTCTTGCAATATTTAAATAAGCGTCTAGACAGACATTCCTTTTGTCGAATATCCATTTTCAGACTCCGGCGACAGGTAATTAAATAAAGAAATGAGATGCAAGACTCGTATCGAATCCTTTCTAGTCTGACAGATGAAGTGTATCGAAATAACGAACATAAATGTACATCAGACTTCCAAATCGATTCTGGTTTTTTATTAAACGCGATTTCGAATTTTAGGAGACAATTCCAGAAATGCTATGTAAAATTAGTAAATGTGGTTTTATTCGTTTTCCTAATCGCGAATGAGAGCCTGCATAAACATTATGGTCGAATCGTTATCCTTGATACCCATCGCAGTTACACTTTACACAAGGTAGGAATGGAAACAGTTTTAACTCTCTGTGGATGATAGCCCGAGTCAAAATTATTGCTACCCATCGTACGATATATCCAGTCGACCGGATACCGGTGCACCTACACTTCGATAAAGTNGATGTCGTTATTATATAGCTGTCGACTCTATTATAATCTCACCCGGCGAGCTTTCGACTCGGATAGATGGGAAACGAACCGCGCGAGTTCCAAGGATAAAAAATAGAGGAGTTCGAGGGGGCGGCTACATAAAAAAAATCTCGGGATTCGACGACGGACCGGCGGACGGCGAGGGGAACGGAAGAGACCATTAACGCCGATCGAAAAGATGCCTGAGCGACGTGATATTGGAAATCCTCCTTTTTACGCGAGTTCTCATCCCTCGGGAGTGCCGAGCCACTCGATTTTTACACCGCCGTCTCCGCGCCGCCGCCCCCTGCCTTCGCGATCCCGAACGCCTATTTTCCACGATTTCGCTAGCGACTACTGCCGAACGCGAGTTTCCGGCAATATGTAGCTACTATATCTCGCGGCCCTCTCGAATCCGCTTCACTTGCGACCCTTTCGCGCAGCGCAGGTGTAAACGCTTCGAGCCGATCGTCAAGGTGCAGTTCGTCCAACGTTTCATATCGTTTGCCATATGTTGCCATGTGCACTTTGGTTTGAAATTTGAAACAGTGGATGGAGACATTCCTGCAGGTAAATTTTGCACGGCATACGTGTTTCCATTTTTCTATCGATTCCCGAAGGAATAAAAGAAATATCCCCTGAACATGTACTTCGCCAAACTGACTTTCTTTTCAAATTCTTTCAAAATTATGTAATCAAAAATAGAGGTACCTTCAAAACAGAAGAATAAAATCTGTATAACATGTGTGATCATAGTTTTACTTCATGCTCTATCTTTTATAATTTTATAATTCTCAAGAAACTAGATTTTTCAGGAGTTCTTAATATTTTCGAAAATCTCGAACATTTTCAAGAACCCGAAAACTCTCAGGTATCCCGAACATTTTCGAGACAAAAAAAATTTCGGGAACCCGCCCGAACCCGAAGAAAAAAGTCCGACCCGATCTGAACCCGATTTTTCGGGTTCTTGCACAAGCCTACTAGTAACACTTTTTAGAACGATTGTACTATTCTCCTAAAAAAAAAACCAGAAGAATGTATTTCGATTTTAATTCAATACCCGTATTCACTAAATCTTCTTTCGCGCACTTAAATCTTTCCCACGTGCTTTTCCCACAAAGTTCTTTTTCGACTCCCTCAACTTTAATGTACTTATTTCGCCTCTCTTCGGGAACTTGAACTCCGAAATTCGATGGACGTTCGAACGCGCCGTAGGCCTGGAATCGTGAGTTGCAACTTCATCGTCGATTCCGCCAGTTTGTCAGATAGTTGTCGCGCGGAGGGCGGAAGAGAATCCGGCGAGAGGGAAACGTCGCAGGTGTGAGTGGAGATATCGAACTTCAAAGAGTCGTATTCACCCTTTCAGCCGCCGACACAGCACACGTTCGGTGTGTTCGGTTTTTTAAAAGCATCGGCGCGATGCTCGCCGCGCCCTACCAAATTCCTCCGACGCCGACGCCGACGCGACGCCTCTCTCCTTCTCCGCTCGCAGTGTAACGTTTTCTTTATTCTCTTTTCCGAACCCCTGGTTTCACGGGACTAGCATAAATCGAGCGAAATGCGCGAGGCATGCACGGTCTATTGCTCGCTTTCAGGCCTCGGACGTTGAAACATCAAACGATGGTCCGGTCCGCGAGACAAAGTTCGGAGCCGGGAGACACGTAAACGACGGTAACCGGGAACAAACGGGAGAACTCGTGTAAAAATTGTATGAACGAGGCAAGAATACTCGATAGAGAGCAAAGGAGGCGTTTAACAGTACGGGAGAAATAATGCGCACGAGAGAAAGAGAGAGACGGACAGAGGAAGGAAGGAAGGAATGACGGTAGGAGTGTTGACGGTAAGTTCCGACGGTTCTCCGTTCGTTTTCTCGCGCACGCGAGAGAGCAAAGGAGCGCGTTTGCAAATTACGCGCAGTCTGAAGCGACTTAGGGACTTTCAGAGTTTTAATTACTCCGTGCGAGAGGCGCCTCCTCTTTCTCCCTTTGCGCGCGTGTCCCTTCGCCCCGACGGCGCGCCGCGCCGCGCTACTTTTGCATCTGCTTTCGTAGCTCTTCCACGTACCGGTATTCCCGGCGTACTATTTCAATTCGCAAAAGAGTTCCGCGCTTTAATGTAAAAGGGAAGCTCGATTCCGGCGCGCAGTTTACCCGGCCCTGATTCTCGTTACGCCGATTGCGGCTAAGAATCGCAAAAAGATTCCGCGAATTTCGGAAGGAGATCGCTCGGAGCTCGTCTCCCCGCGAACTGCAAAACGATACCGATTTAAAGAACGCGCTCGTTGCGGAAACGATGGAAATCTAGCGGACATTCCAATCTCCACTTTCTCGAATATTTTCCGTCATTTTTTTTTCTAATATTTTTATGCAAAACGTTTGGGTTCTTTTTTACGAGGCATCGAGGTCCGCGTCGCGTTTTATCCGTTCCAACCGCTGGTTTCCGCGAGCGCGTGACTTAACATGAGCGCGTGGCTCGTTAAACAACTAATACGCGACACACATTTTTTACAGGTCACGTTCTACCTTTCTTTCGCCCGCGTTATCCCCCTCGTAACGCGGCCCATTAGAGGAAAAAAATCGTTGAACCACTTACGGGCACGCCTGTGTCCTCTCGCAACGTGGCACGTTGTCGCAACATGCCCGCCTCGCGGGATCGTTGCGATAAACCCGAAAAAAAAAAAGCGGACCGAAAAAAAATACAAAGGCCGGGCAGCGCGAGTAAAAAAAAATCCAGATAGCGATATTGTAACGTGCAATGAACGCGGTTATGAATGTCATATTCCTATATCGATGAAAACATTTGTCTGCGTGCAAATCGCGGTACGTATCGCGTCCCTTCGGCCTTTTATTTTCTCGCGTTAAATTTCCTCTTATTTTTATTCGCCCTACCTTCCCGCACTCAACGTTTTTATCCCGTTCCCGAACAAAACGACGGGCAATTTTAACAATAGTCTAATAGGAGAACTTTTAAATTGAGCCGCAGTTTCAAAACGCCGTGTTTGATTCGCGATACCAGCCATTTAACTCTTTGAAGCTCTGAGCGTTTTATATTTCGCGCGTCGTTTCACTTCGAAATTGAAAATAATGTTATTTAACTTAAATAGAAACCAGTTTTGGATAGACCCGTGTTCCCACAAAGCGGCACTTACGTTACTAATGGCGCTTTAATTGACACGTACGAACAGATTAAAGACGAAGAGTGATGAAAAGATAAATTTTACAAAGAACAATCATTAAAAGGCATAAGTTTAATATCAATCAATAACAGAGGGGTCAGTACTGCGTTAAGAAAACTTTCTTGAGCAATTTTTTTCTAACTTCACTCGTTACAAATTTTACGATGGACGAACTAATTAATTGATTACTCCTGAAGTATTCGAGGTAGAACAAAAGTGTATACCATCTTTCTTGTAGATGATAACAGTACCTATAACTTTTATTTGAAGGGTTTTTCGAAATCATGGAAAAAAAATTTTTAATTTTTCGAGATTTTTCCAAGGGCCTACCCCTTCAGATTTTTTTAAATTCTCGTTTTTTACAAATAACTACTTACTTGTTGGTGCTAGCCAAATATGTATAAAACAAAAGTTGTAGGTAGCATCAAAAGCTACAAGTTTCATATGAAACATTTTTCGATAGGATCAATAATTGACAAGTAATTTGCAATAAACTGTTTTATGATTTTTTGTCAAAATCTCGTAAACTATTGACAGTAGCAAAAAATGTTCCGGACAAAAATTGTAGTTCTAGTCGTCAGCTATAAGTAAGGTCGTATGCAATTTTTCCGTAAGACAAACAGTTTAGGAATACGTGAGGAAAAACGAAATTCTTATCCAAAAGTTTGCTGTTTCGATAGAGGAACATCCGGATTTTATCAGTGCCAATAAAATGCCGATTAATCGTACTTAACTTGATAAATACTGAAGTTCGAAGGAAAATACGTAAAACACTTCCTATATGTATCATAATTATCATAAGTTACGATTAAAAAACGATATCTAAGATGTTTTATCTTAATATCTCAAAACAAGTTTTAAAAATATTGAAATTTCCAGCATTTTTATTTAATTAGATTTTACTAATGTACAAAGAGTGAATTATTGGAACGCTTTATGACAGTGAATCTACTGTTCTTCCTCATACAGTGTCTATAGTACTGAGCAACACGAAAATGCACGGCTATCGTTCAAGACGATTTCCCCGATCCTACGTTTCTTGTCGAACACGTAAGGTACGACCGGGCGACAGTGATGAATGTCGCGCTACCGACGGTCCGTCGTCGTAAAAACTCAATATCAGCACGCGGGAAAACTTCGAGATCCGAGTTTCGGCTAAGTTATGGAACGCGTCGCAGCAATATCGCTGAAAATCAATTTACGTACCCTCGGACCGAGTCCGAATATTAATCCTCCATTCCCAGAGTTACCTCGGGCAAAATGCGTTTTATTAATCTCAATGCAAAATACGAAATTAATCATAAGAAAAAACATTCCGGTGTTCGAAGCGAAGAATAATAAACCTTACGAATGAGTTATAATAAAATCATAACACAGGAATATGAAATAAGAAAAATGGTTATAGATTATGATTCATGCCATATAACATCATCAGCCAACAATTACATAATAGCTACCATGAATAATTATCAGCTCTGACGAATAGTTTTGAAGACCTTCTGTCTGTAGAAGAACGCACCTACGCGCGCTTTCTAAGAGTTGCCTCATACTCTTCGTCTAAATATTAGAATACGCACTCACGGTTGCCGGTCACGCACGAGTTTAGCGCACCCGGAGAGCGTCTAAATGAAAGGAAAAAATAGAAAAGAAACGCAGTAGCCGGGTAGAAGAAAAATTTCATTTACACTTTACGACGCCACTGTTTATACGAGTGTATGAACGTATGCACGATGGGTATCTTAAATGGATCGCTGGCTCGCGCGTCCATAAAACGCCGCGAGCGTTCTTTATTGTGCCGCGCGAAATGAATAGGAAAGGGACTGACCAAGGGCGAACAAGGTGCTCTTTTCGCGTTTCATTTGCAAGTACCACGACGTGGCGGCGGCGGCGCCCGTTGAATCTGTTATACTGCTTTAACGTGCGGGCGCGGCGAGCGCGATGGAAAGAAGGGCGCGAGATAATTCTGAGATATTTTCACGAATTATCGGCCGCGAATGGTTTACGGTGACTTTTATTCGTGCAATTTACAACGCGCCGCGATCACCGAAGCGGGTGCATCTGAAATATGACTGGAAAATATTAGATTTTACGAGAGGCTCACTTATGGCCCTCGAAGACAGCGGAAGGAAGCGCGGCAGGGAGGAATCGTAGAGATGTAAAGTAGGAACCCGGAAAATTTATCGTTAGTATTTTTCTTAGGTGCAAGCAAGCGGAATCTCAAAGTTCCTCCGCGGGCGTACCAATATATTTTCCCTCCTCTCCACGCGCCGCGCCGGAACGCGCGTCTTACGGTTCACGAATTTCCCATTGGCTCGAAAAGCAGGGAACACAAAAAGGAGAGGTACAAATAAATAATTCGTTCAGTGATTTTAATTCAACCTGTCGCGAACGATCGCGCCGGGACGCGAAGCGTTGTGCGGGCTGGCGAGCCGCGTTTGAGTGACAGACGCGGACGCGGCGGAATTCGTTTTCGACAGCATGGAACGCACTCGGAACGAAATTCGTTTCGCGTTCCGGGCTCGCGCTCGGCCAAAAGTAATTAGTATGCAAACATCTGCTTTTGATGAGTCGGATCTCACGTCGCGGCTCTTTTATCGTCTCCCCGAGAGCGCGCGTTTCTTCCGCCGGCTCCGGCGCGCTGCGAGGCGGAACCGCGCGACAAAGCGGGAGCAGTCGCGGGTGAAAAACGTCGCGGCATCAACATCAACGAAATCCGCGGGAAACAACGTGTTCGCGAAAACGCGCGCCGCGGAGGAACAGAAGGAGAGGAGCGAGGAAAGTCGAATGCAATGTTGCTTGTCCCGTAGGGATCGCGCGCCAGAGAAACTCAGCAAACAATTATAACTTCCGGTGAGAAACACTATAATATAGTCGGAGTCGCTGGCGCACGTCGCTTCGAAACGTTACATTTATGGCCCCGTTGCTGTTGCCGAGCCCTGAATTTCTGGTTTCGGAATTTCAGGCTTCGCCNAGTTACGATTAAAAAACGATATCTAAGATGTTTTATCTTAATATCTCAAAGCAAGTTTTAAAAATATTGAAATTTCCAGCATTTTTATTTAATTATATTTTACTAATGTACAAAGAGTGAATTATTGGAACGCTTTATGAGAGTGAATCTACTGTTCTTCCTCATACACTGTCTATAGTACTGAGCAACACGAAAATGCACGGCTATCGTTGAAGACGATTTCCCCGATCCTACGTTTCTTGTCGAACACGTAAGGTACGACCGGGCGACAGTGATGAATGTCGCGCTACCGACGGANCATTGCGGTCGTCCACCGGGCGATCCCTTTCGTCCCTCGTTTCGCCCTCCGCCCCTCTTTCGCGCCGACGTCCCCGTGTCTCTCGGAATCTCTATCTTGCTAACTTTATCTAATTTATCTTTGTCCTCCCGGATCTACTCAATCCAACTCTACGGGCCATTTATTTATTTACCCGAAAAGCCGCAAACTAACGTGTGATTCTATCATTAGGGGTCCTTCCATTGACGCAACAGTGGTTAATTAGGTCACAAAATTCGATTTCTTACTTGAATGTGACGGAAGAGGAGGTTCACGATCGATGTAATAAATTGCTGATAATGAGAGAGCATCATTGACACGAAACTATCTGGAGGATAGTTTGAAGGATGTATACATCAGGATATCCGGTGACTTGTAGCTAATCTCAATCCTTAGTTGTTCAAGTTTACCCATAGTTAATTTGATCGATCAAGGCCTGTATCTGAACTAATTTTCTCTTCTAAGTTACAAGGTCCTTCAATATTCAATGTATTTGTACTAATCTATCAAGCACGAGTTTTCAATAATCCGATCCGATTTATTAAAAAGTTACAATTTTTCTCGAGGCCAACCTTGTTCGTGTCTACGAGAAACTAACGGAAGTTCGTCGTATACTTCATTACTCTTCTTTTCAGTGTCTCTATACCCCCTTTTTCTCCTTCCCCGAGCGTTTGCAAACAATGCGAGGGTTATAGATCGGTTAGGGCAGCCTCGGTCACGCTGCGAAGATTTTCTATCTCACGTGAAATTTCTCGGGCAACTAGGGAACAAGTCGCGAAATACGTCCTCGGGCAGTGGGTCGGGTGCTCTGTTCACGAACGGCGTTTAATAGAGAAAGGATTCGTCTACCGCTCCCTTTTAAGAGGGGCTAGGGCTAGGTATATGCTCGCGCAACGAGCAAATCTTTTGAAATCCACGACGAGCGACTCCCGTTTACCGAAGGCATCACATTTTCAACCCCCTTTCGCCTCTATTTTTTCCTGTACCAAAAAAAGGACTGGTAAAATTTTCCCCGGGACGTGGCCGACGCTTTGAAACCGCCGCGGATCATTAAAAATCGCGGGAAATGAGTCGAGACCGTGAATAGGCGTACATCAATCGCGATTCAAAGAGGAACACTTAAATCTGTCTATACGCGATTTTTTCTTATTGCAGAATTTACAAACGCAGGATGAATATGTAAAATATTAGTATTTGAAATACGAAGTATTGACTTCAAAGATATTCAGTCTCGTGTTATCTTGCAGACTAAAATCGTCGAATAGAAAAGAAAATTTAGATAAGCCATGTTCAAGAAACGAATATTATCAAACAGAATTTTAATGATGAAGCGCTCAAGGAGAATTATCAGACTTGAGAAACCTAAAAACTCTGCACTTAAAAATATTTAGCTTCAATTTCTATTTCTTGCTCCAAAAATCACATAGAAAATCGAATTTTCTACAAATGGACAAAACAAAACGTAAACAGAAGTTACGATCTTGATGGTGGCGTATTTGGAGCCCCAAGAGGAGGAGGCGACGCGACGATATCTCGGCAAAAGCCTGACAACGGGGTTATTGGAGTCATCGAACTTGCGTCGGTGGATAAACCGGTGGTGGGAAGCAACCGAGACGCCGCCGATCAGTCGCCGTTCGCCTGGCGCCCTTTGAGATCAACGTGGACCACCGCGGCGATCACTCTGAACATCCAATCTCAATCGAATACCCAGAAATCCTATCATCATGTTTGAGCTTTGGATAATCAGATTTCCATTTCTGTCACACAATCTTCCTCATTAAAATATAATTATCATTGAAGATCTTTTAAATGAATGTAATTTATACATCGACGCCTTGATACATTTTTACGAACTTCAAGTTTAAAGCTATACCATCTGATCGATTGTCAATGGATACGATCAAAACATTGGAGTGTTCCCAATTCGGGTCAACAAGGTGCTCTGAAACACCCAATCGTCTCTCGTCATCGTCTCGTGTCTCCCATTCAGCTTCCGTCTCGCGAAACTCGCGGCATTCGTTGAAAGTCTGCCAAGCGCACTTTTTTTTTTACACTCCCCTTCGGTCCGTTCTCGCGTACCTTACACTTGTTGATCGGCCCCGCCAACTATGATAAAAGAGCAAATGTGACGCAAAATTAATCACCCCCGGCTCACGCCAGGCAATGAGACAGCGACGTGGTGTTCGTTTTCAAAGACACAGCTCTCCCGCTGTGTCATGGACAGAACGACATCGTCGGACTTCGATCGATCGAATAAAAATTATATAACGCGTCCAGGATGGAAATATAACGTCGTGACGAGAGCTGGTCGGAATTATGTTCAGAATTTGATGAAAACCGACCGCCTCGTCCGATTCATATACTTTTATCCGGCCGGCACCTAATTAATCACGGTAATTAACAATTTCGTGTCAACGGTGGTAGAAAGCGGGCGGGATTCAGCCCGCGGGGGATACTGATGGGAATAATTACCGATGAAATCAGTCCAATTTCTCATGGGCCGTGACCAGACCAATCGGTGGAACTGGAAATCGGAAATAGCCGTGGACACGATTAATTTTAAGCCGGACGGAACGCGACCCTCTCGATATTTTACCTCACGGCGAGCGGGTGTCCGCCGCGTCCGGCTTCCGCAGGAAACTCGCGTCGGGGACAAACGACGCGGGATAACGTCTTGACGAATCGATCATCGAAAGCGTTATCAGCGGAAGGCCACCGTTGCCGCGAACTTCAAGCTAAAATATCGAGCCGCGATCACTCGCGTGAGATTTCGGGCATGGATCCCGCCCGCGATAGAACCTTATGCATGACACGTTGCGAAATGGTAGGCGGCCAGCAAAGTGATGTGGAAGAGGGGAGGAATGGAAATCTGCAAACTTTGTGATGAGAAAAGTGTACGCCGACATACCCACGATGTATAAAAATGAGTCATATATTGCATGTATCCCTCATGGTTATTACTTTGTTCAAGAATTTCTAAAAGAAATTAAGAATTTTAGGAGAATCTGATATCTACTTCTTAAATATTCTTACATATAAATATAAACGGTAAAAATATGATATTCCTTTTCATACAAAACTACATATTTTCTCTCGTTGCTTTTTCATCATTGCACGAAGAGATTAAGGAAACAGTAAATGATAGTTTATTCTGTTACTAGATGCAGAAAATTATTATGAAAATTACGTAAGCTTTTTAGATGTCGAAACTATTTGAGTTGACTCAGATGTTATAAATTGTTTGCTTATCGCGGTGGCGGGATTTTTCCGCGCGATGACAGAACTCGTGTACGCAGTTCATTGCGAAATTCGTAGGAACGAAACTAGAACATGTAGAAAGCCCGGGACGCGTGGAACCGGGCAGGTTGTTTCAAGAGATTATTCTGAAACGTGGTTTAATTAGAATCGAATTCGCGGTTGATTCTACTCGTGAACAAACACGACGAGCGGTTTTCCCTAGATTCGGGCAAAATTAATCCCCGGCCTCTTTTCTAGAAAAATAAAGACGCCCGCGCATCGATGTACAGGGCGATATAAATTGCGGTTGCGAGTAAAAACAATCGGCGGAGCCGAGGGGAAAAAAGAATCGTCCGCTCGAATTGAAAAGGCTCCGAAACAGATGGAAAGACTAACGATAAACGATCGTTTCCGCTGACCAGCATGGCGGAGATTTCACACGGAGGGAGAGCTTTTTTATCAGCTGGACCCCTGTAATTAATCACCGGCTAATTAACGAGGGAAATCTGAAAGAAAAATCGAGGAGGAGGAAGGCACTCATGACTAATCCATCTGTATATGTTTTACATTGTTCTTTGGACTTTCACGAATTCGCATTATAAATTAGAGATGTGAAAAAGATTACGATCATTAGAAAATAATGAGTGAAGGCCGGTTAAAAATAGAAAATAGTAAAAAGTAGATAATGGCTACGTGAAAGCACATTATTTCTTGTAATCGCACCGTTCCTACGCTGAAGAAAGATCGTAAAAACAGGGTAGAATTAATGTTGAATCTCATACCTACTTCTAGTCGTGAATCAAAGGCAAAGAACATGCTACACAGTTTCATTCATATTAAAGGACTGTAAATACTTTAAAGCGAAGTAGGAATTAATCTAATTGTCAGATACGTCAATCACACCGTCGATTTTTTCAATTGCTTCCTTTCTTACTAATTACTTCTCTACTCCTCAACAGATTTTATCATTTTATCATTCCTATCCACAGTTTGAGCAATTTGACAGAGAATTATGAAGTCTATGCGAGAAGATAATCATTTACAAGTGAAAAGTTCGACGTTGATGAGCGAATCATTCGAAATAACACACGCAATTACGGATGATTGTATAATATTATTAATATCAGCTTATCGCGTTTTAGCGGGCGATAAGAAATTCGCTCGACGACGGGACAGCGGTGGGAAGCGAACAGGGAGACAGGAACAAATAAAGAGAATTTACCGATGCGCGGATAAGATAACAGAAAACGCAACAACGTTAAACGGTTCTCTCAATAAAGCACCCATTCATTTCTCCGTTTCGCGCGCGCTCCGAATTTGAACGTTCCGGTCTGTACATTCGATCAACCGGGGAGGTGCGTGTGTTTCGGAGCAGGCGTGATCGCGCGACTCGGTTTTACCTCGCGTGTGCCGTTCCAATTGACACCGAGCAGCGGCTTTCCGTTTGCGCTTACTTACTCATAGGATATAGGAATTCGTTGGCAAGCGCAATACGTGACCTACGTTTACGTGCAAATATTTCATACTGGCCGTCCGGTACGGAAGGGGGTTGGGAAAGGGAGTCCGAGCGACGTGTGCCTCGCGCGATAACTCAAAGGGTGCAAGGGCAAATCGATTTGATACACGCGAAAAATCGAGCCCGAGGTGAGAAAGAACAGGGTGACGGGGGCGGATAAAGACGTGCCGTGCAAATATAAATTTGTTGCCCGGACGAAAGTTTCGTTCGTTCCCTTTCTTCAGCTCCTGTTCGTATGCCCTCGGAAAGAGGAGC
>SMSR01015635.1:0-46806 GCA_019453355.1 Ceratina japonica | reverse complement strand
ACGCGTGGAACCGGGCAGGTTGTTTCAAGAGATTATTCTGAAACGTGGTTTAATTAGAATCGAATTCGCGGTTGATTCTACTCGTGAACAAACACGACGAGCGGTTTTCCCTAGATTCGGGCAAAATTAATCCCCGGCCTCTTTTCTAGAAAAATAAAGACGCCCGCGCATCGATGTACAGGGCGATATAAATTGCGGTTGCGAGTAAAAACAATCGGCGGAGCCGAGGGGAAAAAAGAATCGTCCGCTCGAATTGAAAAGGCTCCGAAACAGATGGAAAGACTAACGATAAACGATCGTTTCCGCTGACCAGCATGGCGGAGATTTCACACGGAGGGAGAGCTTTTTTATCAGCTGGACCCCTGTAATTAATCACCGGCTAATTAACGAGGGAAATCTGAAAGAAAAATCGAGGAGGAGGAAGGCACTCATGACTAATCCATCTGTATATGTTTTACATTGTTCTTTGGACTTTCACGAATTCGCATTATAAATTAGAGATGTGAAAAAGATTACGATCATTAGAAAATAATGAGTGAAGGCCGGTTAAAAATAGAAAATAGTAAAAAGTAGATAATGGCTACGTGAAAGCACATTATTTCTTGTAATCGCACCGTTCCTACGCTGAAGAAAGATCGTAAAAACAGGGTAGAATTAATGTTGAATCTCATACCTACTTCTAGTCGTGAATCAAAGGCAAAGAACATGCTACACAGTTTCATTCATATTAAAGGACTGTAAATACTTTAAAGCGAAGTAGGAATTAATCTAATTGTCAGATACGTCAATCACACCGTCGATTTTTTCAATTGCTTCCTTTCTTACTAATTACTTCTCTACTCCTCAACAGATTTTATCATTTTATCATTCCTATCCACAGTTTGAGCAATTTGACAGAGAATTATGAAGTCTATGCGAGAAGATAATCATTTACAAGTGAAAAGTTCGACGTTGATGAGCGAATCATTCGAAATAACACACGCAATTACGGATGATTGTATAATATTATTAATATCAGCTTATCGCGTTTTAGCGGGCGATAAGAAATTCGCTCGACGACGGGACAGCGGTGGGAAGCGAACAGGGAGACAGGAACAAATAAAGAGAATTTACCGATGCGCGGATAAGATAACAGAAAACGCAACAACGTTAAACGGTTCTCTCAATAAAGCACCCATTCATTTCTCCGTTTCGCGCGCGCTCCGAATTTGAACGTTCCGGTCTGTACATTCGATCAACCGGGGAGGTGCGTGTGTTTCGGAGCAGGCGTGATCGCGCGACTCGGTTTTACCTCGCGTGTGCCGTTCCAATTGACACCGAGCAGCGGCTTTCCGTTTGCGCTTACTTACTCATAGGATATAGGAATTCGTTGGCAAGCGCAATACGTGACCTACGTTTACGTGCAAATATTTCATACTGGCCGTCCGGTACGGAAGGGGGTTGGGAAAGGGAGTCCGAGCGACGTGTGCCTCGCGCGATAACTCAAAGGGTGCAAGGGCAAATCGATTTGATACACGCGAAAAATCGAGCCCGAGGTGAGAAAGAACAGGGTGACGGGGGCGGATAAAGACGTGCCGTGCAAATATAAATTTGTTGCCCGGACGAAAGTTTCGTTCGTTCCCTTTCTTCAGCTCCTGTTCGTATGCCCTCGGAAAGAGGAGCCGGTGGAACGGAGGCGAGGAGAAACGTGCACTCTGAGACGGCAAGAAATCAACTGAAAAGCGCTCGAGGGAGGGTAGTCCACTTGTTCTGGTGGGGATACGATTTTCCCTGCTCCGGAGTGCTCCGGCTCCGAGTGATCAGGCTGCTACGAGAGAACAAGTGGAGGAGAGAATCGCGTAGGAGGGAGGCCCCGACGTGGTGGGGCGCGCGCGACGGGAAGAGGGGGTGCTCGTGCCGCGCGATAACCAACGTCGAGGTGCAAACCAGCCGCGAATTCGAAAGGCGGCCAGTCGGGCCAGTTGCTGTTCGCGCGTCGTCAGCGTCGCGTCGCGAGTACAACGTATCGAGATATCAAGGTAAAGACTATCTCGTGTACGCATCGTCGTCGCCGTTCCTCGCGTGCCGGAGCCTCTCCGCAGCCTTTCCCTCGAACGATTCTACGTGATTGCCCAACGACAAAGTGTGATTCTCGATTACAATAAAAAAACAAAATCAGAGATACGAGAAAATAAACAAGCTTGATAGGAGAGACGAGTGAAAAATTCCGTGATCGTACAAAAGGTTACAGAGTCGTCGCAGCGGGTTTCCTCCGGTCGGAGATCGTGAGAAGATCGCCCGGTTCGACCTTCTCTGCGAGCGGCGACAATCGCCACCGCGGAACATCCTCGAAAGACCGTTGCATAACTCTGCCCCGTGACAGACTAAACGATGACGTTAGAACTCGCGCGTCTGTGAAACGGAGACGGATTTTTCCGTGACTAACAGCGGGTGTGTCTGTCCTGTCCGGCACGGTCGTATAGAAACGAACTCGGTCAATGAGTCGGCTTATCTCGTTTCGATCCGCGACCACCGGCGTCGTTCCGCGGAAACGATCGCACGGATAAAGCGCGACTGCAGATAGAAGAATCGGTATCGGTAGTAGAGGATATAGAAACGTCACCGGTTGTAAACGCATCGTTTCCCACGTGGAACGTAGGTACCGCGTAATCGAGCGCGTGTTCGCCCGCCCGCCCGTTCGAAAGCTGGAATTCCATTTAATCGTCGATTAACGCGACCGCTCGGCTCCTCCGCTCTTCTGTCTTTTCTACAAGAACGTCCTACTTATCCGCGTTCCATCCATTAAGACTTCCCCGTTCGATCGCTAGCTCGATTCGGGACCGGGCGATAAAAAGTGAGACAGATTCCACGGCGTTCGCAGTAAATGGAACAACGTGTTGTAATTGTTCGCGCCAGACGCGTCGACCGGCATGCAGCTGTCGAACCGCAGAGACGTACAGACAACATTTTTCTCTCGCAGCTGCACCGGCACTGCCACGGTGCACGTTTCGCGTGTCGAGGGACCGGCTATATGTATCGGTTTTCGATGCGCCTCGTACGTTTTGTCGCGTTGTAACAGCTCGCTCAACGCCTCTCTCGCCGTGTTTACCCTATGCTCCGTTTCGTCGAATGCGGAAGAAATTTCACTCATTCCCAAACTCCGAATACCGAACTCGGGGGGCGGAACGCGTTCGCACGGAAAATTGGTTTGGTTCGTGCAATCGCGTAACTGTTCGTGTAGAAGCATCATTTTCTAACAGGTTCGCGCGGATAAAACTAACTTTGCACTCCCTCCGTACATTTATTTCTGATGAAAGAATCTGTTTCGCAATTCAAAAACAATAATAGTTTGTCAACTTATCAGAAGATTAACGTATTGCTCTACGATAAAATTAATTTTTACCAATCAATTTGTGTTAATTCTACCGCGATTTCGTTCGTAGATAAAAATGACAGTCACCTAAGCCCGAACGATAATGAATCGGACTTCGGTAAAGAGATAACGCTTCGTAGCGCGCGAGTCGATCCCAAGAAATGTTTCTCCCGCGAGCGAAGCACCGACCGTCCCCGATTAAATCGAACCGACCCCCGCGGATATATCGGAACGGGAGGGCCGTGATTGCGGGATTAACCGTTGTCCTAGCCGGTTAACGGGCAGAGTTCGACCTTCGAGATATCCGATCTTAATCCCTCGCGTAAGAAAGTCCCAACCCTCGAGCGAGCGAGCGAGCAAGCGAGCGAACGAAAGAGTGGCCTGGCTGTTCTTCTTCTCCTATCGTTTATCCTCTTATCGGTACTTGGGAATTGCCATCGAATTACCGATTCGCAAAAGTCACCGATAACCGTAGAGGAGAGATAACAGATCGGAGTAAGAGCCGATATTACGACGGTGAAAGTTGTTCCAAAGGGATACCCGTAAGATCCTTCGTGTTCGGAATTCGAAGAATTTTATCATGCCGGTTACTCCCTATCGTACGATCCACATCAGTACTTTTCGATTTTAGAAAGTGTAGACCGACGTACACCTTGCACCACACACACCAGCTAACATATTCCCGTGGAGTGGAGTCTCGGGATCAGACAACCGCGTGGGTGCGCGTCGCGTGTATCAGCACGCGCGCGACCCGAATGAGCGACAAACCGTTCGAATGCACGGGACGAGCCGCGGAATAGGAAGCGATTTACTCGTGCGTCTCGCGTGTCGTGAAACTGTGCCCCGCGAATGGAACAGCGCGCATAGGCGTTCGGCTCGTGTCCGGAATACTCTGGCGCGGATAAAACGAGTCTGGGCAAATAGTCCAGGACGTACGAGTATCCATTAACGAGAAGTAAAGCAGTCGGAGAGGAATGTTTAACCAGCCAACCGCGAAACTCGTGGCCGAGTCCGAATAATTTCGTTCGGGGTCCTGGCCGCATCCCTCCACGTATGCCGGCGACCACTTTGCCTTTCTTTCTCTCAGCCGGTCGATCGCTACCATCGATCCGTCCATCGACTCGGCCCTCCGTCCTCCTCGCACTCTTCTCTTTTCCCTTCGTTACGTAGACACTTTGCGTACGTTTGCTCCCGATTGGACTCGCGCACTCCCAACGCGTTTCATGTTTTCCGCCCGCGCGCCGGCACCGCCAGCGACCGTCCCTGTCTCGGCCTCGTCGCGGTTCGTTTGTTCGTTAGTTGTTCCAGCCGTGTCGTCCAGGAGGCAACATGAGTGTTCGCCGGTGGCCAATTAATCGCTCACGCTCAGTCGCACTCGCGTTCAACGTGCGTTGATCGGTGCACCCGGGGGATAAAAAAAAAACAACTCGAATTCCGAGCGAAAGCGCGACGGACAAAGAAGCGTATCGATCCGATGGGAAAACCGGTTTCCGCGATCGTTCCGCGTTTTTACGACGCGGTACCCTCGAATAGACGAAACGGGCGACCGGGGGAAAAACTGTGGATTACCTGATCGCATTTACTCGAGACATCCGATAGCGCCGCGCTGTCTTTTATTCTCGGGGTTTATAGCTGCGGGAGAGTAAAGTGATTAAACGGGGAGAAATGAAAGAGTTTGTGTCTCGTAGCCACCCACAAAGGTTTCGCGGCGACTAAATCAAATGGAAGATTGAATGTTCGCGGAAGGCCGTCTGACATCTTTCAATCGCACCCCGCGTAAACATAATTACGTTTAATCCGTCGAGTGACAGTCGGGGAAGATCACCCAGTTTTACCTGCTAACGTCGCGTTAAAACCTTTTAATTGGTCGAAGTGACTGAACAGAATCGGCTCGCGCTCGTTAATTTAATCAACAAGTCGGCTCGGGTTTTTTGATAACCGCGGCCGCGGACTCACTGAGACTGAGACACAGGGTGACAATGAGAGAAAGGACCGGAAGAAATTAAGAGCGCCGCGCGTACGAGTCGAGAGCAGTCGAGCTCGGGGAAAAATTTTCCTCCGGCCTTTCGAATCGGACCCCGTCTTTCATTCGCGCCACGCTTTTCACCGACCATTGAGAGGGATGCGCTATTTCCCCTCGCTGAACCCGCGGCGTCCCGTTTTTCTCGCTCGGCGAATGGAAAATTAATTCATTAAAATCGCGAGCCGTATCTCGTCTAACAAACTTTGGATCCTTCCGCAATGAATTAGCGACAGCCGTCTCCAACTGGGAATATTTCGTTGTGAGATCAACCGTCGCGACAACTTGTGATTTTATTGACGATTTATGGTATTGACGGAAATTACACGGTGGTGGTAAACGCGCGAACACGAACCGATGTTGCGCTAGGCAGAGAACGCTCCCGGCCCGTTGCTGGTTAAACACTGCAATATTTAAAGGCGACCGCATTGTCGGACACGCGACGCTTGTTAAAAAGTCGACGACCGACCCGGTCCCTGAGAATGCCGCGAAATTGCGATTTAATGAACTGTCGTTTCAACGAGGACCCGGAGAAAGGTGATCCGGCTGCCACCTGAATAACGCGTGCATCTTTTTACGTCCCGTGCCACATTTCATCCGGGGGACAAGAAATCGGTTAGGAACGACCGCGCGCTGCTCGCGATCCCCGTAAAACATTAAATGGTACAATTAGTACCGGTTAAATCCATCCGACTAACATTATTTTAATTTAGGTCACTCAGAAAGTGGTCCCATTCTTGCATCATTAATTTACGTAAAGGCCCTATTGTTTTACTGTTTGATGTCTAACGAATTGAGACGTCGACTAAGCAGAAACTTCGATCGGAAAACATCGTGTTCAAACAGTTCTGCAGTCGTCATTCGGTGTCACGATAGTTTGATCTGTTGCACAATTCTCTAGCGAGACCAATTACATATACATTGTCCCGATGCAAATTACGCTTGCGAATGAAGGAAGACGATCTTATACATATTGAATTCGGTCGAAGCAGCAGATACGAGGCGACGTGTTCGCGTCAGAATGGAAAAAGGGTGGCGTAAGGGTATTCTCCGTTGGGGAGCCGTGATGCTGTTTGGCCTCGTTCTTCGGGACGGTCTGAAGCAATCGGGACGTAACTGTGTAACCAGGCTCGCGTTTCCCGAAGGGCAAATTGTTTAACTTGGAGCGGCGCGAGTGTGGAACGTACGTCGCCTCGTGTCTGCCTGGTGCACACGCGTGTCGCGTGCTTTTCCAGCCGCGGAATCCCCGTTAGAGGAGAAGTTTGCGCGCCACATGTGCCCTCGGATATACGTAAGCAAAGCGAGAATGGCTCCGCCGCGCGCGAGCGTTTTCAGATGCAAATCACCTCGACTGGATTCGATAAAAACTTCTACGTACGCCGCGAATGTATGCGGCCCGAAATGTCAGAGAGGTCTCTGACGTTTCTTATAATCCTCTTTTTCTACCGGTTTCAGCTGAGGAAGATCGATAGGTGAAAATTTCTTTGCGAAACGAGGAATCTAGCCGCGGCCTTTTTTTCGTCGGGGAAATAACGACCGCGTAACCACGCGACGCCGCGCGGCCTCTGATAGCGGAGGAATGTAGGGAAACGTTTATAATTAGTCATGCGAGAGCGTGTAGCGGGCGGGCGTAGTTTAAACAGAGAGAAAGACATTGCACAGAGTCGTCGGCGCAACGAGATCACGAGGATTTTCCATCGCGTTGCACGCCTCTGTGATTCATTCCGTGATATCGCGACAATACTGTGTCACGCTCCGTTCCTCTAAAAAAATCGGTCAGGCTTGACACACTAAAAATACAGAGCAGATAAGGAGCACTCTCAATTATACTTAAGCCGAACGTATCACCGTAGACGATAACGCTCTAGATAAAGGAGAACGACGTGTGTGTGTGTGTTAACCCGGAAAGGAGAGAAATCAATTGACGGCGAAAGAATTTAGAATCCGTTCGAGGACAGGCAGGGAGAGGAGTTGGGAGAATGTGATTTCATTTTTCTGTCCTTTCAACAGGAAATTCGGTCAACGTCGAACGGGAGACTAGAAATCCGTGGAAACTGGCCGTGATGCTGAACAGTGTCGCACGGTGTCATGGGTGTAATTGGATGTTTCCGGTCGAGCGAAGGAAAATAATGACGGGGATCGTCTCGCGACGGCTCGAATGACGATTTTTGGCGGAGCATCTTCGAAAGTCGTGCCGCGAGAGGAGTCACGATCCCGATGGCAACATGAATGACAGGATTACGTAGTGGTGCGCGTCGTGTCAAGCCGGACACGCGACTTGTGCGAGACTTTATTCGAAGAACGGTATAAATTGTGTCTCTACGGATAGATTTCATTTCACGGAGGGAGATTTTTCGAGTGGTGTTACGTATATCGGATTCGTCGAAAATCCAAGTCGCAGACATGTCGAGGCGACGTACAGGTCGACTCGACGTAGAATCAGCTGACGTCGACTAGTCGGTGTGTACGTGTCGAGAGAAAGAGAGAGAGAGAGAGAGGAGCGGTAACTGAGAAGAAGAGGGTGGATCAAGAGCGTGACCGTGGCGCAAAATGGGAGCAGCGAAATTCATGTTGGGAAGCGTTATCCTCGGACTCTTATGGAGTGGCTTGTTCAAGGGTGCCCTGACCAACTCGACGAACAGGTGCGACTATCCCCCGTGCTTCTGCGATCTCCACGGCAGGCTGACCTGCGACTGCAAGGAAGAAGGAGAGGTATGTTTCCCCTCGTAGACGTAGCTAAGAAACTGCTTTTCTTTAACGTTGACGCGACTCGATCGTATCGTATGAGATATGGACCTGACGCGTTAAACTCGGCAGGAATAAAATAAAAAGGAGAGGAGCAAAAGCGTCCTGTGAAAAGAATTCGTAGGGACGGACCGAGTTCACGCGGGCCGTTCTTAAATCTCGGCGAGCACCGTTCACCCTCCAAGAAGAAAGAAACTTCTTCTACGTTCGGTCTGGCGCGAAATAGCCTATTGCGTTTAACTCGGTTCCTTTCGTTTCGCCGATTTCATCTCGTATCCCTGGCCCAGGAGAGCCGTCCTCTTCGGGCCAATCGTCTTCTCGAATCTCCCTTACTATTTTTCTCCACCTTCACTCGAGATCCGTTCTCGAGAGACCAATCTTTCTCTCCCTCTCCTTTCCCCTCTCTCTCTCTCTCTCTCTTTTCCTTTCCGTGCCTTCTTTACCACGAATTCATTGAGAAACCGCGACCGGCCGTTTCTATCTCACGAAAAATCGCAGACAATGCGACACCAGGTTCCGACAGATCTCCCTTTGTATTCGCGCTTTATATTATTCCGTGGTTGCTTCGAATTATCGAAGAGAACGATAAAGACCTGCGCGTGCGCCTGAAACACTCTTTTTCCCTCTAGCAAAGTGGAAAACTTTAATGAATAGATTACACGGACAGTGGTATCGCGAAACGGAAGCGAGAGCTTCCGTGCGGATTCGAACGTTGTTCCACGGCCGCGTCGATTTCAGTCGAGCCAACCCCTCCGTGAAAGCGTAGCGCCGCCCCGAGGAGAAATATAAAGCAGCCGCAACTAGGGGTTGTCAAAATAAAAACGGAAGACAAGGGAGAGAGGCTAATCTCGAAGCCGCGTAGGGGGTTCCTGCGTAAATTGCGAGGGCGTTGCGGGCCGGCTCACGCGGAGCGAAACCTCCATAAATTAGAGCGTGTTTACGCAAATCGCGGGCCAGACATTGCTGGCANGTTCCGTGCGGATTCGAACGTTGTTCCACGGCCGCGTCGATTTCAGTCGAGCCAACCCCTCCGTGAAAGCGTAGCGCCGCCCCGAGGAGAAATATAAAGCAGCCGCAACTAGGGGTTGTCAAAATAAAAACGGAAGACAAGGGAGAGAGGCTAATCTCGAAGCCGCGTAGGGGGTTCCTGCGTAAATTGCGAGGGCGTTGCGGGCCGGCTCACGCGGAGCGAAACCTCCATAAATTAGAGCGTGTTTACGCAAATCGCGGGCCAGACATTGCTGGCAGGTAGAGGTAAGGTGCGTACCAGGCCGGAGTTCTGCCTTTCCGTTCCTTCCCCACGTGCCTCGGTTGCCCTTCGTCCACCGCTTGCTCGGATATTTATTGCGCCGATACCTATACCGGTCCCGCCCGAGGAAAAATGCCACGCATCGAGAAAAATGGCAACCGCTTTTGACGGATCGTAGCCACGTGAAGACCTTCTCGGGAGCGATCGAACCGTATACACATTCCTTTCTCTCCTGTTTGTTCAACTCTAACCGGTCGACGATCATTTCATCTATTTATCCGCATTAAAATATGAAGAAGTAATAAAGATGAACACGTATCTAGATCGACGTAGATCGTATCTTATCGATCGTCCCAAGGCCCCGACACTAATCTGTTATTACACCTATGAATTCTGATACACAACGAAGTTTCATTTATCGGTCGCCCTTGGAACTTGAAATCTTCCCGGAAGCGCGTCACGACGTTACGAGCTAGAGAGATAGTGCGCTCTTTGTCCCTGGTGGACAGACCGGTACGTTTCCCGGCGACGCGAGAGAGTTACGCCAGCAGCGCGTAGCGTGTGCCCGTACAATGCCGTAAACCCGATCCGTAAAGCTCGTCCGTGACGAAATGACCGCGGAAAAAGCGAGCGCCCGATTACGTCGTGGAAACCAATCGGCGCCGCGAAAGAGTACCTACGCTTCGGACGTTTCCTCGTCGCCAAGACGCGACGCGACGTTGCGCGCTGCGGTTCGTTGGACGATAAAAAGAAATGGAGGGAAAATAAAGTCGACCGAGGGGACGATAAATTTTTCACGTTGGCTCGACGAATTTCAGACGATCCACGCCGAAACGTCGACTATTTAGCTTCATTCCGTCCGAATTAACTCGTACGCGTTACGTAACTATTGACTCTAGATAAATCGCAGATCGTGATATGTATAATAACAGACTGGTTTCTCGATTTGACGCTGCACATTTTTTCCTCATCGATCTCTCCATGCAAACAGCGGGAAATTTACATTTCTCGCCGGTCCGGTAACAAATCCTTTGAACAAATTCGTAATACGTATCGTCGCGACCGCGGACTCGCGTAGGCGCCGCGTCGCGTGTCGCGTGCGCAGATAACGGAAGTGGTCGCTCGTGGGTCGGATAAGTTAACAGATCGAATAACATCGGCTTCGAAGATCGCGCGGTTTGCTGTCGATTCTAGAAAATTGCTACCGTGTTGACTTCGAACGAAAAATACGATTGTCGGTGACAATCGCGATGCATATTGGAATATATTTTCGGACAAGNCGCAGATAACGGAAGTGGTCGCTCGTGGGTCGGATAAGTTAACAGATCGAATAACATCGGCTTCGAAGATCGCGCGGTTTGCTGTCGATTCTAGAAAATTGCTACCGTGTTGACTTCGAATGAAAAATACGATTGTCGGTGACAATCGCGATGTATATTGGAATATATTTTCGGACAAACCGACTGGAGTTCAATAAGCGATGAGGGAATTCGAATCACTGAGTAATGAATAGATACTTTCACGCGTTGTCTACCGGTCGCCGGGAAAAGGGACGGAACGACGCTCGCAGAAAGGCACAATACGTTCTGCGAACTCGTTTCAAGAAAACCTTAGCTAACAACGAAGATGAAGAAGCAGAAAGGGGTTGGCGAACGCCGCGAGTAGACGAAGAAGGGGGACGGCGGGGGGGTAAAAAGCAGAAAGCAAGAGAAACAGCCGGGAAGTTCTATAATGCATAACGGACTCGCGAGTTCTCCCGTGGGTTTCGCATAATACAGCCGGCATTTCACGAACACGCTCAGCCAATTTGTCGCGCCGTCAACTCGTGACTACGAATATATCGGAAGAGGAAGCGAGAGACGTCTCCCTTTCTTTCGTTTTCCACCTTTCGCCACCCTCACGGCTCGTTCCTACTCTCCGTCTCGTTTTCTTGCCCCTCTTTTCCATTTCCGGTGAGCTCATTGAAGTTTCTTATTCGGGGCTATTATCTGCTTCTTGGCAGCGTTGGTAACGAAGCGCTTGCTACGGGCAATGCCTAAAATATCAGGCGCGCGTAATACCGCGACGGAGAAAACGATATCGTCAATTAGGAGACGACGTATAAACACAGAAAGGAACGACGCTGCGAATAAAAAATGAATTTCCCGGATAGCTAGCAGCGGACGCGAGCGTCCCGGCGTCGTTTGGGACACGTGCGAAAGGTAGTTTATTCGCGGAGGACTGAGGCTCGCCTGACCTGGCATTCCGATGCCGGAAGTCAACGCGGGTATTCGAAGTTGTCAAGCGCGCCGGTGTCCGCTGAATAATTGACGACGCGTTAAATAATCTAGGAAACCTTTTAGCGGATAAGTGCGGCCTTAAATTCGGCTTACTTTTCCCGT
This sequence comes from Ceratina japonica, assembly GCA_019453355.1. Lineage (NCBI taxonomy): Eukaryota > Metazoa > Arthropoda > Insecta > Hymenoptera > Apidae > Ceratina > Ceratina japonica. The sequence continues at coordinate 35,059 of SMSR01015635.1, read as the reverse complement.
AACGCGGGAAAGCACATGAAAAGGCGAAATAAAGAACGCGCGGTCGGGTCCTGCGAGGCGTGTAAAAGTAACAGCTGTAAACACCGCCGGTGTATGAGAAAACACAGAGGCCCAATTTACCAGGAGAACTCGGTCGGTTATGAAAATACTTGGGAAATGGTAGCTGGAAAGTGGCACGGAGTCGTAGCGGAGGAGTAACTATTTGAACTCCGCCGTTGAACTTCTTTATGGATCCTAGATTCACGAAAACGATGATCGTCAACGCGGTGACCTGCCGCTTGGACGATCACTATGATTAAAGTGAAACTGCAAGCTTGACATCGGGAATGAAGAAATAAGGGATCAACAGAGATCTTCGTTTCTCGATTAAATCTCCCGATCATTTATCTCTCGACTGTCATAAGCAGGCGAATAAAACGAAAGACGGAACGAGGAATGGGAACAGAAAAGTAACTGGAAGAGAAACGAATACTCGATAATGGTTGGCAACGAGCGACCGAGTCTTCGAACGAATTTACGAGGGAAATTGTTTCCCATAGATCCTTTATAGATCGTAAAAGAGCTTTACTTGTTTCTTCCGAAGACCTCTTTGTGCTTTTCCCCTCTGGTTCCCTCTCGTTGATAGGAAACGCGATTCGCAGATGCGGTGACGATCCCGTGAACCGAAACCACGGACTGTTCAATTTTAACCCGCTATTAGATCGGCTTCATTTTCGTTCTCGCTTTAGCGAGCGCTTTGGCTAATTGTTTTGCGGCGCTCGTGGGCGACGACGTTCCTCGAGATAGTCCCTTGCCAGATATAATTTCATTAGCATGTGTAACGCGTTTCTTACTGATTCGCCCGGCGCGGTTCTCTAATTGAAATTACACCCGATATTCTCGGCGAACTGTGAGACACCCGTGGGACGGAGCCGTGATATTAACGAACCACAATAATTACTTTTCTTTCGGCCGTTGAACGGCGCCGAGTAATTAGAGAGATTAATCGGAAAAGATTTGCGCTTTACGCCTCGGAGATAAGCGCCGATCTATGTAATCGAGAAACAGTCCCTCGAGCGATCGTGCCCGTTTATTTCACGCCTGTTTCCTGATACACACTGGCAAACAGATCTGCACAACTGTAATATCGCACGCTCGATAGAATTACGGAAGCTACACAAGGGAATTATGCCGAGAAAGAATAAAGGCGAGCCGTTAAGAAGGAATATCGCATTCTCGCTGCGTCGTTTCCTTCTGGCGCCTCCTCTGTTCCCTATGCCGTTTCCGTCGCCAGCCACCTTTTTCGTTGTCCTCACGCGTCCTCCCCCGCGGGAGGACGGCGCGCTGCGGAGGTATAAAATTCAGATTCCCATGGAGACCTTTGAAATTTACGCGTCCCGACCGACGCCCTTTCCCCAATTACGAATTTGCGTTTTGGGAGAACGGAGAATATTCAATGCCACGCCGTCTGGACTTGTCCAAACGATGCGCCATTATACGAGACCCGTTTGCAGATTCAACAGCGACGAAATCGTTGAGAAAGAATGAACCCTGTACACGGCGGTGAACAAACTCTGGGAAGCGGAAACGAAAACGTTGCCCGGACGGGCGTGTAATTGTTCGAACATGAAAAACGAGCTGCTAGAGGGAAGACGAGTATATTTCGGATCCGTGATAATCTCGTCTATGGCCGGAGATTGTATGTGACGAGAATTGACCAAGAACAATGAAACGAGAACAAAGGTTGGACAGACAGGAAAGGACGCGGGTGGAAAGATTGCGACGGGAGCGAGACGTTTAAACGTGCGCGCTTCTACCTGAGAAAAAAAGGGCACAAAGGTTTCGCTTCCATCGACAACGCACTAAGTGCGCCGGTCCACGGAACCCTTTTTTATTTTTCACCGTCCGACGTTCTCCTTTTTCACCATTCAAAACGCGTCGACCTGTTCCGATTCATCGTTAATTTTCTAGGCAATCTCTCCGCACAATACGAATCGCGCGAATAATAAACACAGCTCATTCGTGCGCGTTTTAATAATTATTCTCAACACACGCCGAATTTATCCTGCGCAGATCGAAACATTTTACTACGACTTTTTTCTCCGNAGCTCATTCGTGCGCGTTTTAATAATTATTCTCAACACACGCCGAATTTAACCCGCGTAGATCGAAACATTTTACTACGACTTTTTTCTCCAAAAAATCAGATTCCTCGGTTTTGATTTGAATATTCCTACGGACGACGTTCATCCGCGCACTTTTTTGCATTCTATCAAATCTCTAATGGTACGGCGAAAAGTTTAGAGCGGGGCGTAGTGAATCAACGCGCAATCGGCGAGGCGAACGCGACACCGTTTTCCATGAACAACTCGTTATCACAGCTTCGTTAACGGGAAAAAAACACGATAATCTCGTAAATCGACCGACAGCGCGGAACGGAACTGTACTCTGTGTACGCCAGCGATATCGCAATCAGGCCTGCCGTTGGTCGATGGCGCGGGCGCTGGTATGCGCGAACCGTTTCGCCATCGATTGTTTAACAAACAAGAAGCTTCCAAGTAGCAGGTGGCATCGGTTTGCGACAATAGCAAGGCGTACTCCGCACGCCGCCGCGTGCGTATGCATTAATAAAGACTCGAAATGGATGAGCAGCGAGCAGCTGGTTACAAATAATGTGGCTGCACCTGAGTTAGCAGGTCCGTTTGTTCGCTAAACGAAGAAGAACCCCGACCATCTCTTCCGGCTACACTTTACCCCGGTGTGCTTCTGACAAGTTGTACACGTCCGAGAAAAGAATCTTTTATATACCTGGAAGGCGTGCTCGGGCCGAACAAACTTGGAAAAGGGTTCGCCCCGATACTCACGTCCAGAGATTTAGCTCCGGAACGAAGTTTAAAGGTATTGCAGATTCTCGCGGAAAAAGTTTGCAATTTTCGTTATCTCGTATCTTCTGATTGGTCCGTAAGAATTTCAAGCATATATTAAAAAATCTCCGCGGTAACTCGGAGAGTAATGCGTATTGCTATGTAGAAGTGTGATAAAACAATTAGAATCCGTGACAGAGTCTCGTTAGCGTTATCCTCTTCGCGGCGTTTAGTGATGGAAACAGGCAATACTGATGACCAATTATAGCGGAGTTAAAAACTCTAGCACCGATTAAGATAACGGTATTGTTAATTGAGAGCACGCGGCATTAGAAACACGCGCACGTTACCAACAATTAGACTGGTTCAACATCCAATTACAACTATCCGACCTTTTATTAACATCGCGTCGAACGAGCGTTATCGTTCGATCTGTTTCGTCCTCAATCACGTTTCCACGATTTTAAAGCTCTCGCCGCTGCCCTGATTAACGGCGTTTGTCTGATTTCAGGAATTGGTGTTAACCACGGAAGGCGACAGGAGGTTGAGCCCGCACACCAGCCGGATAGTAGTGAGCAATTGTTCGTCCGTGATCCTGATGAACTCTAGCCTATCCTCGATGGTCGGGCTACGATCGGTGGACTTGATCAACGTGGCGAACCTCAGCCTAGTCAGGCAGAGCTTCGAGCTTTCACCGCTGAGCACGCGGACGCGGATATCGGTGAGGAACTGCAGCATCGATACGATGCCCAGTTTTGTGTTCCGGGGCGATGTCGAGAATATCAGCTTCGAAAACGTGAGGATCGGCCAATTGAGCGCGTTCTCGTTCGCGAATCTGGTGCGCACGGACACGCTCAGGCTCGAGAACTGTCAGATCGAGAACATGGAGGCGCAGGCGTTTAAAAAATTCGACGTCGGTTATTTGCACGTGATCGACACCGTCTTCGGCGATCAGGTACCCAGTAGGACGATGAACGACATCGAGGTTTATCACAAGTTCATGCTGAACGGTGTGAAAATGAGTACAGTGAGAAGTGAAGCGTTCATCGTGCGGAGTCCACGGACGGTGGCGATACAGAACTGTATTATAGAGAGTTTAGAGGGCGAGGCCTTCGACGTGACCGCACGGGGCACGGTGATCATACAGAACAACACCTTCGGCAGCCTCTCCATGGGCGCTTTCCTCGGCATAAGAGCGGATCCCGAGGCGAGGACACCTGCCTCTCTGCCGACCAGTCTGCACGACCTTATCTTTAAAAATAACAGCGTAGCCAACTTTGAAGAGGGCTCGATGATGTTCGACCGGAGTAGCTTCCGCCTCGAGCTCGACAACCTTTTGGTGGACCAACCGTGCGACTGTCAGATGCTGCCCGTATGGAAGAACAACGTTCTCAATTACACGAACGTTTACACAAGGTTCTACACTAGACAGAACGCCGTGTTACCGCCTACGTTGTCGCCGCAAGAGACGATCAACGAGACCCCGGAGACGTTCCTCTGCTCGGACGGCGCGGTCAACGGCGTGCCGACGAGCTTCGTCGAATACGAGACGCGTCACTGCTCGCTCGGGGGATCTATACTAGTCTTCGTCCTGATCATCGCGGGCTTGCTCGTGCTGCTGATACTCCTCACCTGTCTGATCATCTGGTGCTGCAGAAGGCGCCGACGGAACAGCCGGAAGAAATGGATCAGTGTCCCGACGAACGCGCCCGACGTCGTGTCGAAAAAGAACGGCGTGATCGGCAGGGAAGCGGCCGCGTCTGCGGCGCCGGTCGACAGCCGGATAACGATGGTCGTGCCCGATGGCAGGCTCTACAGGGAGACAGAGTTTCACGTGATCGTCGAGAAGGCCGAACCGTTGACCACCGAGTTGTAACGAGAACCTCCGTGCGGCTCGACGACTAGGACCGTCGTAGCTCGAGTCGAAGAAGAATTCGAGTGGTCCGACACCTCGAGCCGCTTTCGCGTGTACAAGCTGTGAGCCAGAGACACGCGCTCGCACGCGGGGACAGACGACGTGATGTACAACGTGCCCGGGCCGGTGTTGTTCAACGATCTGTGACGAACATGTGCACCGGTTTCGCAGTGCGAAGACAGTTGTGGGCCAGCTTGTGTTACGCGCACGGTGATTGTGAACCGTTAATTATTCGAACTGTTGCGGAACTCTTTTTAACGAAGAGCGCGAGTTATATATATATTTGTCAGGATGTTCCTCGACATNTTTTAACGAAGAGCGCGAGTTATATATATTTGTCAGGATGTTCCTCGACATTTTTCAAATCCCACCCGACTGAGACCACGTCGCGTTTTGGAAACGAATAGAACGAGAGACTCGATGATCCCGAACCTCTATTGTTTTCAATTTAATCGACTATCCTTCTAGTACAAGGCAGTTCGTAAGCTTCCATTTAACATATCACGAACGAACGCCGATTATCCAACGCGTTTCACCCGCGGCTCCTATGTATATGTATCTGCCTGTCCACTCTTTTTTTTTTCTCTCCGGTGAAGGCAGTCACGTTCCTGTCTCAATAATTAAGAGTTTTCCCGAGGTTACGTGCATGGATAATCGGCGAACGTTGTTAGTTAAGTTTATCGCGTTTAACTAGCTTCCAAAAGAGGGCCAGTGTCGTTCGCGGAGATTAGATCGGAACTTCGCCGAGACGATACACGACGCGAGAGCAGAAGAGAAGACGAGAAGGGAAGAGAGAAATTGCGCGGCAGACTGGTTGATGATGAGAAAAACGCGAGAATAGAACGAACGAGGAAAACAACGACGGGAAATCGTCAACTAGCCGAGTCGCGCGAGATACGCGATTGGATGATCGACCTTTCGCACTTTGTCGCTTTAAAGTTTATCGATCGATAAGACGTTCGCCGTTGTACGTAAGTACGTAGCATCTTGTGCCGATGAACGTTTCGAACGGCGCTCGTCGCTGAGGAAGAACCGGTAAAATATCGGGCGACGATCGTGTACTCGTTCGGAAAGCAGTGCCATTTCCTACACTATACAGACGTCAGTTTGTGCGCGCTCCGTTTAAGGAACCTCGGAGCAGGAAAAATCGAATAGAAGGTAGCTACTTCGGAACTTCAAAGCGGAACGAGACGAGGAGAGAGTTCCGCTCCTTCGATCAACCCCGAATCATTGTACAACCGTTCGATTCTAATTACGTTTCTCATTGTGCTTTTAATACAATAAAAGATATTACCTGACATTCCCTGACAATACGAGGTAACGAATCGATACGAATATAGTATATCTAAAATTACAATATGTACAATTAAGCGAGAGGTAACGAGGGCAGCTTGCTGCGAGAAGATCAAAATCTTTGTATCTACGTTTCTCCGTACGACACGGGACAAGAAGTTATGATCGCGTTCCGAGCTAACGGACGAGCATGACTCGATTCTTCTGAAGTGTTCAAATCGTTCGCGGCTATGCGGAATCGTTAATTTATGTATCATTTCACTGCGACGCGTTTATTTATGAGCTTTTGGACTTCGCCAATAAATTGTTGTTATTGTTATCATCTCGATCGGTATCTAATTTTGATAAACGCACTCGGAGGACGCTTCATGAACGTAATCGATTTGCCACAAGGGGAAACGGGGCCTAGGTTCGCAAATTCGGCGGCTAATCTCGGAACGAGCGGCCCTGAATAATGCGCGCATACGTTCAGCGTAAAACCGCGACCGATCGCCTGTACTTAAGCGTCGTTCCACGCTTCGGACCCGCCGCTTTCGGTGATTAATAGACCCGACACAATCCGTCCTTCTCTCTCTCTCTCTCCGTTTCATCGAGTTAAGCATCGAAGAATTACGCTTGACTCGTCGTACGAAGCGGCAAGGTGAAAGGAAATTCCTTTCGGGATACGATAAACGAGGAAATGGCTCGTACGTTCAACGGGCAAAAATGGTGATTCGTTCGGCGTTAGACCAGCTGGCCAAAGCATTTTGCGTTTTAAAGTACAATGCGAACGCTATAAGCGACGCTTTGTCTCTCGCGTGTGCAGCTACCTCGCGCACGTGTGAGCCATGCATTATTGATGCTACCGCCGCTGCCACCACCGCCGCCGCTCGCTCTCTGTAACGACTCTCACGGCATTGTTTCTTTTTATCCCCGGAGCAAAGAGGCAGCAGAAATTGGTCCTCGGAGTTTCTCGAGATTATTCTGCGACCTTCCCTTTCGTTACCTTGACGAAGCTCAAGGTACGCCCAATTAGAGACCGCGCGAGAAAAGGGACGCGAGCCGCGAACGCGAACCCGGGGCCGGACTCGTTTTCACGAGCTCGTACCTGCATTGTTCACGCGTACAGACACCCGAACGCACGCGTACTTATACACGCGAGTACAATTATCGTATTTTGACGATGGATTAAATCTTTTCGAGGACGGTTTAGTTGTAATTATCGTGAGACTGTGATATAACGACAGCCGATTGTATAATTTGTTTTACATTGAAAATGTCGTATCATTAACGAAGAGATAATAAAGATGAAGCTAATGTATGATAGAAGAGAAACAACAGACGCCTAATCGATATTCCCAAAATATATCCTCCGTACCCTTCCCGATCTACCGTCTCTTTTTTTTCTCTCCCTACATGTATTTTAATACCGATATGAATACACGCGCCGCGTTTACGTAAAAGTTTGTATACGCTGTCAGCAGATCGATCACGAGCTATTTCCGGTTGCTCGCATAAAGACGTAAAAAAGCCGCAAAGGCTACCGCGGCTATTTAATTGCGTGCGACTTTTCCGAAGTTGTATAATGTGCCGATTCATAAATCGTCTCTGAATACCGCGCTTATAACTAGAGGTGACTCATTTTTAATGAATCTCTCGATCAATTGCCGTTTAACCAGTTCTACTTGAGCGCTTTGAAGAAACTAACGTTAAAAGAGCAGCACCGCGTAACGAGTTAGAAATATCTGTTTATCATATCAGTACTGAAGAATTTCGCTGAATCTCGTCGAACTCGTTTTCATTCGCGTCGTACTATGATACCAGCAATATTGCTACTCCGTTAACTGCAGTTCTTTATCAACGAATGGTAGGATAAAGTACTGTGGTTTGGCACTTACCTGAATGGAAGAACTCCGTCGAGAGCCTGGGACACCGTCGGCGGCGAAGCCAGAGCAAATCCTCGTCCAAGCAGAGTCGAGTGCACGGAGAAGATCCTCTTCGCAGTTTCTTGCATCAGCTCCAAATCCTCCTCTACTTCTTCATCTGGAACGTAGTCCAGTTTGTTAGATACAATCGCGAGATACAAGTAAATATTTTGAACTACGTTTTAACTATTTGAGAATATAAAGTAAACAACGCTTTGGGCTTTTAAATGGTAGTGGCTATAACAAGAATTAATAATGCTTACTAGACACAGGTGGTAATGCAAGATTTCTCTTCATGAGACTCGCAGCACAGGCCCCGCCAAGGAATGATAATTCAATTTCGAGATTTTTCAAACCATTGCCTGATGTTATCCAATCGTATCCAATAACTAAGCATTTAAATCCATACGTGATCGCTCTGTCATTTCTCATGTAATCTGAAGCTGTTTCTAATGAGAATATGACTTCATGCCCTATAATAATATATCAATTAGTTAATTATATTAATTATTTCCAATTCAATTATTCAAAAATACGAAATAATTTACCTGGTAATAAAATCGCATTTTGAGGCCACTGACTTTGTACATTGCTTAGTTTGTGCAACACAGGCCAATGCAAGGGCACGTCATCTGCTGTCGAGTTCATTCTAAAAAATACGAAGAAATAAGTAATGTTTCCACTAATCTGTGAAGTAGTAAACCGATTTCACTTACCCAGAGAAGGAAATTATATTTGGAATGTACAATTGTAAATAATCTTCTGGCTGAGCTGTGCCACAGTCTGGGGTAAATTCGATAGTTAACCACTTGACCGTTTCCGGAAAAGTGACTTTATAGTGAGACACTGTAGCCGGTTTATACGGATGTTCACTTTCCAACCAGGTGTAGTGATGACTAGTGGTAATGGGCGCAGGGGCGTGAGATTGAACTTCGCTGTCTTGAGACGTTTCAGATGATCCCGATAACAAATTAAGGGCCGCAACATGAGGCAACATTTCTTGTATCAGTGTAAGAACCTGAACTCCACTCTGTGAGAAAAGAAAAATTAAAATCGATGTACAAAACGATTACGAAAAGTATAGAATAAAATGCTTACCCGTGGATCCGATGTTGCGAGGAGAATAATATGTGCCATGACTAATGGTAAAAGTGTGGTCACGAATGTTGCATTGCCGAGAACCTCAGCAGCTACCACTTCTTCTGCTCTTTCTCTCGCTAAGGCAAAGATCTCATTCGATCTCTGAATAATTGTAGCTGTCATTGCAAGAGCACATTTTCTTGCTTGTACCTCAGCCATCGCTTTACTCGTGTGTTGACCATCGGAATCTTGAGGATTCGAGTAATAGAGAATGTGTGGTATTTGGCCTCTGGTCTGCGTTGTGCCTATTAGAATACAATGTATTATCATTCTTGAACCAACAAAGTAAATATTATTTATGAAAGATTTCATACCATTGAAACTTAGGGAGCACGCCGTAAAGGTAAACGTAGTACCGTCAGGTCCTTTAACTACGCTCAACCCACCATCACCATTACTTGTGCGTCCGCCCCGATTTCTCAGTCTAATAGCGTACTTAACATTTTCCTTAATGGGTACGGGCTTATCAAATTTTAATTCTACTATGTCGTTAACACAGTCATCTGGCCCGAAGGAGCCGCGTGTAAAATCCAAACTACTCCAGCGTTGAGTGTGTGATGGATCATTACCTGTGTTATTTTGCTACAAAATATACAATACGATAAAGTATGCAAAAGCTATGTTAGAAAACATTTTAGTTATATCGAACTATACGGTAATACTTACATCGTCAAGAAGTTCTAATTCGTAATCGTACATTCCAACACCTCCATAGATTCCGACTCCAGCAATAACAATGCCGGGTCTGTCAACCGAGAAACAGATTGCATCTGGAGAACCATTACCGGTGTTCCACGATCTTGTTTGATTTACGCGAGTAAATCTCGAAGGTGTAGTGTACATAAGCCTGCCGCAAGCGGCTTGAAGCTCATCCTCGTTACCGCTGGATTGCACCGCTAGCTCGGCAATCACTCGCGCTAACAAATAACAACAATGAAGTACCAACTCTGGCAGTGATTGAGCCTTCTTTCTACAAAGGTTCTTCTTCACAGGTACTAAAATCAAATCCAACAGTCTATCGAGTACGTCGCGAAATGACCAATTCAGAGTTTCTTTGCCAGAACTCTCCACTTGAGACTTGTAACTGATCTGTTCGACCAAAATCGGGTACTGATGACTTTCAGTCGAGTTAATCATCAATAAGCCCGTATTGTCGGATGGACTTAGCTGCTGCTTTATGCTATCGGTACTGTCCATTACGTTGTTTAAAATGGGAAAAGTACATCGGAGACGAATGGTAGGATTGCATAAGGCAGCTAAAACAGCCGATAACAATCGATCTTTCGTAGATCTCCCTTGTTCCTACAAACGATAGTTTAATTCGTAAGTACTAATAAATATTTTCTCAAATTAGAAAATCATAGTCATATACATACTCTATCAATTTCTGACAATAACTCGCATAGGCACGTCCACTTCAAATATGCTGTTGGGTAAAATGCATGATAACACGCTACAAATGTTTTGTGACATTCATCTAATATACTGTTCGTCATCTTATTATTTAAAGTATCAGGACCTAAAAAAATTAATGCATGTATTTAATCATATACAACATAATTTTTAAAATAGAATACAATTAAATGAAAGGTAACTTACTTTTACTTGATCGTAGTTTTCCTTTGCTTTTCGCATTTAATGGCACGGTATCTGATAAAATCTGATGTAGTAATGCGCGTACTTCTCCTATACACTCTGCTAATCGAACTGATTCAGCTGGAGTCTTCTTCCCCACTGTAGTACATTAACATTATGTTAAAATAAAATTGTACACTAGATAGAAATTCATTACTCACCTTGATTCGGATATATTTCATTAGTGTAAGTTCTAATTAATCGCAAGCTAGCTTTACTAATATAAACTAAACGCTCCACTTCAAGTAAAGTGTGAGAAGAAATAGTGTGAACCATGGTATCATTCAGTGCTGCTTTTAATGTATTCCAGCTCCATTGGAGAAGAGATATCAATGATTGAAAGCATTCCTAAAAAATTGTTATTTATATTATATAGTTAATTTGGCATCAGAGAAATTAAATACGTACTTTAGTCACAGTTCTACTGAAATCCCTTTTTAACACGTAAACTGGTTCAACTTGATCTCTCTGCCTGTTAGGAGTCTGATTCTCTGGTGTAACAATTCGATATAATAATTGTGGAATTTGTCCAGCATTTACATCTGTCCCGTTATTAGATCTCTTCGATGATTTAAAATAAAACATAACTCTGGAAAAGTAAGTCAAAATTGAATGGGTTCTATATTATCTAAAGAAAAGGAATTATTTTACTAACTGGTCTTCAGCCGTAACCATTCCTTGGCCACCAGACCCACAGTCGCTAGACGGTCCGTTCACTTTGGCCCATGCTACATACCACCTATTTGCTTGTAGTGAAATTGGTTCGTAAAATAAGATAGAATATTTTTGCCTAGGCCCACATTCATACGGTATTTCTTCCGACTCCGCTAAAAGTTCGCCATCGTTCTCTTGATCCCCACCGTCCATGCCAATATCAAAAAGCTATAAAGATATTTAGTGTTAGGTTTACTACATATAACAATCTGTAGATTATATCTCAAGATTTAAATCAATTATAATTACTTTTATTTTGGCCGTATATTCTCCTCGACCTCCAAATAAACCATATCCTCCTAATAGAATATCAGTATCGGGCATAAATCTAATAGCTTCAATTGAATGTGCAGAGTAGCCCCAACCACCACCATGACCTATAGATATATAACAGTTATGTAAAAAAAGGTGGGATATATAATTATGAAATAAATTTTTAGATCCTTTCGTACATACTTTCAAATCTGTTAACCGTAACGAAGTCTTCACGGCTGTACACTTTCCCGTGCGTCGACTGATTACACTCATTCTCTTCTACTATAGATAGATTTTCATCTTGTGCTTGTGTAAGGGTATCCAAACAAGCTAATAAATGCATTGCGGCTTGAGAACGCGTTACAAAACAGTTGGATATTACTGGTAATGCTAAACCTGGACTCAGAATTGATGCTTCTAAGCCAGGGATCGTTCTAGCTTCCGTCGATATTATATTATATAAGCTTATTTCGTTATTCATAGGATTAAAAGTCCAAATCACATTATACAAAGGATCTAAACACGCAGCACAATTACTGAAGTCGACTTGATCCGGTCCGCTGTAACTATTACAAGTACCATCTCGTTTGCTTATAACTAGACATTTGAAGGAATTCGCATGATCGGTTTGATGTGGAATTAAAACTGAAACAAGTTTGTTATAATTAGGTATACTCTTGTTAATGCGAAAGTGATGGAGCGATGATTTACAAAGAAGGACATACTTATGCAATTTTTATTTGCCATAACAGTACTCCTTGTTAAACTAATAGAATTTATTTCATCGATTTTCACATAAGTTTGATCTCCACTCGCGCCAACCCATGTCGCCCGTCTACCCCACTGAGGACCAATGTTCGGTATTACATTTGGAAGGCAATACCGCGGTTGCGTTCTATCAGAGCGACGGCTCGCATGCGGTGCACCATTCGCAGATTCATTTTGTCCATTCCACCAATTTATACCCAATTGCCCTTTCTATATGTAATAAATACGTATAAAATAATCGCTACATAAATATTTCGGACGATAATTACATATCGACAATACATACTTGATAAGCTCCAAATGTAAACACTTCGCCTTTTGATGTAAGTATAACAGTGTGATTACTTCCAGCAGCAACTTGCGTTGCGATTCCTGGTAATTTGACATGAACTGGTCCGCCATGTGCTATCATATCACCCACGCCCAACTGACCATATATGTTGCTTCCAAACGTATAAACTTCTCCGTTTTGTAAAAGTACCACTGTGCATAACACAATACAATTAAAGTGAAAAAATCAGTATCAGACAGAAGATATTTTATGCTAATTACCTGTGTGATGTAAGCCACAGGATACCTGCACCACTGGACTTTCACTAGGTATAGGAACTCTAGCTGGTGGTATACTAGCAATTCTTGCAGCATCTCCTCGTTCAATGTCACTTCCGCCAATGCCTTCTTCATTTATTAAATTAGTACCTAATCCTAAAGCCATTTTACCAGCAGCTTTCTGCATTACGCTCGGCCCAGCTATATTACATAAAATAAATTACAATATTAAAAAATGCATATAATCTTACTTTTTAAGTCTATCATACGTAGACATGTACCTAATCTTTGATTATTTGGACCTTTCATCTTCATTGCATACTTTGCAGTACTAGGACCAGCTTTTATTCGCTGCTTCTGCTTTATTTCTCCCAAGCGTCTTTGCAAATATTCTCGAAAGTTTGAACTTGATCTACCTACAATATAATAAGAACAATGTACAATGAAATCACTATTAAGTACACTCAATAATCAAATGAACAATTACCATTAGCACAACTCTTCCGAGCACAAGTACGGCAGCATCCGCATTCCGCACATCCACTATCTCCTTCACCACATCCACATTCCCTGGAAGCACGTATTTAATATTTCATACAATGTACGTAATTTATAAATATACCATGCATAATATAAGTCTTACGTACTGGCCTGGATTTCGGTCTGGACGCATGCCGCTTAAACATGCTATACTGTAACCAGTGCATTCACGGCACACTGTGCAAACCATGCACACTCGATGTCTCCACTGGTGCAACCCTGGAGGACACATTCCTTTTGCTTCCTCCCAATCTTCCATAGATTCCATACCATCTACGATGCGCCCAATAATTATATGCTCCTTTTATAGGATTAATAGATGAAAGTATTTATATAAAACTACCTTCTTCGGTTACTAAAAGTTCTTCTTCTGCTGGACCCATTTCCACAGCAACGATAGACATATCTTTATTTACAGTGATACTATGAACTGTTCCAAAATCTCTACCACATTGGCCTTTATTGTTAATTCCGAACGTGTACAAATGTCCTTTATTAGTTAGTGCAGCCGCGTGAGCTTTTCCTAATGATACATGAACGACGCAAACGTCTCTGAGATCAATGACCAGTCCCGAAACAGGATCACTATGTAGTGTATCTTTTCCAAACATTAACAAAGAACCCTCTTTTGTAACTAAAGCTGTTGACCCGTTATTACAAGCAGCATCCACAACACACTGCCCTTCCACTTTTGTTATCTTTTTTGGTTTCACCGGTTTAGGTTGACGTCTGACTTTATCTAAAGCAATGATATGAAAATTTAATGGAATTGAAGAATAATTTTAATTTTAAATTGCGAAGAAATAATATATTTACTGTTGTCACCATCCTCTCCACGTCTAGCGGTACCAGCAAATAAAACCGAACCATCCTCCATAACCATTACAACATGTTGACCGTCATGACCAGCTGCAAAATTTACGACTCTCGGCCCTTTCCCAAGCGTTAGCTCTATCCATCTATTAGGCCTCGTATTACTTTTCATACCAAGAGCAGTTCCTTTTCCACTATACAAAACCTATAATATACAATGTAATTTACTTTACATTATAAAATAATTTTTAACATATCATAAAATCAGTGTGTTACTCACTTTTCCAGACACTGTTTTTAATAAAGCGAATTCTTTCCCTGCTGTAACTATTGTAATTTCATCATCACAGCCTGAATTTAATGTATGAACCGTTTGCTCTTCATCAAAGGTAGCATATCCAAAAACATCTACACACTTCCTTGCCAATTTCAATGGTAATTCTGATGCAACTGTTACTGGATTACTTAATGTATTTATTGTTCTGACTACAAAACCATCCTGTTACAATCAGTAATGTTAAATTTAGGTTCGGTTTTGTTAATCATAAATTTTAATAAATCAGTTGATGAAGATAAACTAACGTCTTTTCCAGCTGTAATCATTCCTAAACATTCCCCATCAGAAAACATAACAGAGGATGACCAATCACGACCTTCTAAAACAGCGATTTCCGTAACTGTAAGAGTCTCTGCATCAATGATCAATAGTTCACTTTGTTTTCTGGGCGTATATTTAAAATACAGTGTATTCTGCACAAAAAAATAGCATGATGATTTTCTTCTTATAATCTCATAGTTTCATAAAATTAATGTTTAATTAAACTAACATTTGCGTAACCGAGCCAGCCCGTTTCTGTTGGATAGAAATCTGCTTTTTGAATATACATATGACCCCAAATAGTTCCACCATGACCACTACCAATCTTTAATAATCCTCTACTTGTATGCAGATACAGGTACTTTCCATCACTCACGAAACTTCGTCCATTTAGCACTACATTATTTATCTCATTTGGTAACTTAAGCGTAGAAGTATAAATCTTAGTACATTTAGGAACTCCATATGTAATCCAATCTGGCCGTGCAAGTTTCCCAAGTAAAACAGCTTGCACACTTCTTTGCAAAGATGTTAACACGCATGGCATCTATAAGAAGATAAATTATAAATTCGAGTCTCAGTGAGATAAACTGCATGATCATTAATTATCTAAAATGTTTACTTGTATATTTTGAACTGCTAATGCTCTGGGACACATGAGTAAAGCTGCTATTGCTGCTAACAAACGGCCAGTATCACCTCGGACAACCACAAGACTCAATAAACAAGCACAAGCAACTGCAGTCAAATGACTACCATCATTAGCAGCAGCTGATTCCGGGCCATGTGAAGTGGCGAGATCCAGTAATAAATCAAAAAGTGGATCTATAAAGGAAAATAGAAATATTCAATCTTTGCTCACAATGAACAGTCTTATCTCTAATCTAAATATAATACCAATGACATCATCTGGTTCAGATTTCAGGCCTTCAGGAAGTTGTCCTTGTAATATATCCAATAAAGCTGATAATGCTTTTGTACATAAAACAGGTTCAATTGTTCTACTTTCTCTCATCAATGTGAAAACACTTCGTAAACCAATACCTACAATCTGCAGATATTCCAATTCATATAGTATTTCTTTTATCATTGCAATCCTAAATTCTAATACTTACCTTTGGTAAGCTCTGTATAGTTGATATCCTATCCTCATCATCACTTTCTGTATCAATAGTTTCACTGTGTTCCTGTGGTAGTGGAGAATTGCAATTCAATGCTCTAGAAATCTCACTTGTTGTTCTGGCATACTTGTCCAAAATGACACTCCTAACGCTAGCAAATACAGCAAATGCAGAAGCATTGCAGGACAATTCTACCTCTAGTGCAGTATTATAATTCGCATCACCATTCAAATCAATCTGTAAAGATTGAACATTCCAATAACACTAGAATATGAAGGAAACCATTTGAATATTTAGATATAAGTTAAGAATACCTTCTTTTTATCCCTTTTGCACACAGCTTTATTTTTCTTGCATTTTTTCCATTCCTCCTTATTTCTAAAAATTGAATCATATGTTATAACACATTGTTTCATTATTGTTCATTCATAGTTGTCATTCTACATAAGTTTTTTCAGAATGGTACCCTTCATTTATACATTATTGAGAATAATATGGAAGAACAAATATTTTTAGTTACCAATATAATCAAAAGCATTGATCATAATTTACTTTGAAATTTCATTTTTAACGTCACATGAGAATTGTCAATTTGACAATCTGCTGTACACATTAATGAACAAACAAATTTTAGGTTACTTCGAACGTTTTGGAAATTGTTATACAGGTCAACATTCCAGTGATATTGAACAACAAATATAGTAAAAATAACATTGTAATTGGCCGAAATTTTATTGTAAACATTGTATTTGATAAATGACAAATGAAGTCACCGTCAAAAATGTCAAGTAAACAAAACATGAAGGAGGTTATATACATTTCGCACCTCTGTGCGTCGGCAATACTTTTGAAAAGATCGTAAAAACATTTCACGTAATTCTCCGGCTCGGGCAGCAACCGTTCGTGGTCCCCAGACACCATGTTGTGCACAAAATTTTCAACGAATGAATCACCAATTCATTTTCGTAATACTATTGATCGTTGTCATTCTCTCGTCTTCCCCATGTGATCGCATCGCACCGTATTCATACCACTACCGATGCGATTCCCAACCGGCTGTCCGTACACATATACAAAAATTTAATTTTCATCATTATGCGAAATAAGTGCTAGCCAGTCGATTCAAATCCTGGCGAACACAGACGCAATGATATATAAACTAGAAGAATTCGTGCAAGAGTATTTGAATGCGATTGCAAAGCAGACGAACCCCAACTGAAATTCGAATTATAAGTTCCTCGACATAAAGAAAAATTCTCATATTTCAAGTTTCACACCACAGATTTTGACGAAATACGACTCAAATTAAAGCCAGAGATTTCAAACATGTTATTTTTATATGAAAATACATTTGATGAATTGGAACACATTTGAAACGTGCATATCAATAATGCTAATTTCAAAAACTCTCGTGTTCAGTTTGAATTCGCGGAAACAAAACTTGCTTTTCCAACAGTTTGATTTTAGATATTCGAAGCGTATGAAAAAATTTAAAATTTCGTTGTCAATCATGATGATTTGTGATCATGTATCAGATAATGTAATGTAATGTAAGATTATAAAAGCGTAAGGGCGGAATGGATGACTATCAAACTATAAGAGTTAGATTTACAAATTACAAGTTTAGATATTAATTTTGATGATACATTCGCTGTAGCGCATATGTATACTTACAAAACTACAAGTAGATAACGGACTTTAATGCAATAACATATATCCCATGTTATTGTCAGTACTTATCTGAAATCTGTGTTATTAAATTCCGCAATACCTATTTTTAATGTAACTCATTTTGATAGATATCTTATCACTCATAAGATAAACGCATATGAAACGAATATTATAAAGATATATTGAACAAAAAGCCTTATCTGATTTATGATTCAGATCACCTCGAGTAACTGATATTGTGAATGTAGTTGGCTCCCGTCCTCAATCCGGCATCGCTCGGTACAGTTTGTATGCGCGTATCCTGTTGTGCTGAGATTACTGTTTTGAAGATTATCGGGAACGTAACCTCAAAGAGGCAATTTAAAGAGTGCGATCGGAAATTAGATTTCCGTTTTATTGCTAAAAACGTAGCCCAAATATGATTTTATGAACTGCTCTCGGAAATGCGTAATCGGGAGTAGTTGATAAAGAATTGAAGAATTTTGATAGAAACATAACCAAATGACAGCTCTCAAGCACGTATGTAACGTTCATATAAACTTAACTGACATTTCGTTTGAAATATTGTTATTCGATTTTTCGTTTTCAGATAAAATATCTTAAAAAACATCTAATTATAATTGTAAGCTGATTTTTGCTGGTTACGTATCTCTGTCGAAATTGCATTTATCTATGTATGTATTTAAAAAGAATGACAAGAAAGTAGCAACGTGAAATAAAATTTTAGTTAACTGTAATGTAGAAACGTAATACTTGTGACACATTTTTAGTATGTACTCTAGCAAAGCTTAGTATCTACAGACAAGTTTAAATCTTGTAGGTATATACGTATATGTGTGTTACAGCAAATGACATGCCTTTAATATCATCATTTCTGACGAGCTATTGATTTCAGTTATATTGCATACAATCTTATAAATGATACACGTTTCACTTGATTGTATAAATGTCACTTAAGAAATACATGTGGTAGAATATTTTTAAAAGTATCATAAACAAGTGGGAATGGGCAATTGTCTGTGTAAAGATACACCAGAAGAACTCACAGCATATAATGAACAAAATCATGCAGAGACTGAAAATACTGTATTACCAGAGTCAGATATAGAGAACGTTGCAACTGGTCACATGAGCTCCTCATCTTTTAAATTCCCAACTTCTGCAAAGATAGATAAACTAGTACTTGAAACTCTTGGGATCATTGGTTCCCTTGTTGATAAGTGAGTACTATAAGTGATTAATATTAGCCAGATAAGTAACCTAATATTTTTATTAATTTATGTGTAATACTCAGTGAGCAAGAACCACCACCTGCAATGCTAAAATTGCATGCGATTGCTGATAAAGAAGATGGATGGATACAAGTTGTTAGTTCAATGGTTAATGTTATTCCTATGCATAATCCATTAGGCCCTTCAGTTATAACTCTTTTATTAGATGATTGTCCATTACCATCAAAGGTATCTAGACTCTCACCTCTAAATGTTATCAAATTGATAAATGAATTGCCTTATACATTTTCACATTTTAGGAATCTGTCTTACGCTTATCGCATATGTTTCAATTATCTCAAAAATGTGGAAACATACAAATCAGTGCAACTCAGCAGCGTAACATCTGCGTGGTTCTAGGTTGCATAGCAGAAAAGTTAGCTGGTCCAAGCAGTATTGCTATATTATCGGATGCAACTTTGGATTATCTAGTATCAAATCTTGTACGTATTCACAAATTTTCTGTCTTGAAAACTTTAGTTACATTTTCTGCATGATAATCTTCATTTATTATTTCAGAGAGAAGATATTGATCCTTATGTCGTACTGTATTCATTAATAGCCTTGGAAAAATTTGCGCAAACAAGTGAGTATTAATTGCAGTATCTTCTAAAAATATCTGTATATTCTAATAAAAAAATTTGCTATGTTTTTTAGGTGAAAACAAAGTAACTATTAAAAAGCGTTTAATGTTGGAAAAACCAAATCGATTATTGGAATTAGAAAAATGGGCATCGGAAACTCATTATGTACGCCGGCAAGTAGGCTTTTGCGCGCGGTGGTGTTTAGATAATTTGTGTACGTAATAAACTAATTAATCATGCTAAAAATAATAGTATGTACATGTAAAGAAAAGTAATGCTCATTTTTATTACTCTAGTTTTGATGGAAGATAGGAAATATTCTCATGACTCGGTTGATATGACTGGTATTAATGTAATGTTAAATACGAAGGATGTAAGTGAGTACCTGAAAATATCACCTAATGGCTTGGAAGTAAGTTTTAAAAGATATGATGTATACACCGCATAGCGCGTAGATATATTTTTGAAAGTACACATATTTATTTATCTTTAGGCCCGATGTGATGCATACTCATTTGAAAGCGTAAGATGCACATTTCAAGTAGATTCAGGAACCTGGTATTATGAGACACTTGTTATAACAACTGGCGTGATGCAAATTGGATGGGCTACGAAGGATAGTACGTTTTTAAATCATGTAAGTGTTCATCTTTTTAACATATAATATCATTATAAAATAATATTAAGTACTTTATCTTTACTGTAGGAAGGCTATGGTATAGGCGATGATGAATTTTCTTTGGCCTACGATGGTTGTCGTAGATTAATCTGGTATAATGCAAAGAGTGAAAAATACCACGAGAAACCGTGTTGGAAAGCCGGTGACATTTTGGGTTGTTTACTAGACTTGAACAAATTAGAAATAGTGTTCTCTATAAATGGTGTACCACTTAAACCATGTGTTCAAGTTTTTAAGACAGTGAGGTGCATATTTATTTAATTTTTAACCCCCTATGTTGGAATTATTTACCATACAAGGATCAAGATTTTAAATATTTTATTTCAGGTCTGGATTTTTTGCAGCAGCAAGTTTTATGTCGTTTCAGCAATGTCTCTTTAATTTCGGAAATGTACCTTTTAAATATCCACCTACTGACCGCGAATATAAGAAATTCAATGATTATGCTACTTTGAGGCCTGAAGATAAAGTTGTGCTTCCCAGACATATATATCTAGATCAACTGAGAAAACTTAGTGTTAGAGAAGATTCATGTACATTGTGTTTTGACCAAAGAGCTTCAGTAAGATTGATACCATGCAATCACAGGTAACGTACAATAGAGTATCATTGATCTAAGAAATAATAAAATATGACCTTATAAAATAATCGTTACTTCAGAGGATTCTGCCTAACGTGTACGAATCAGCTGGTGGAGTGTCCAATGTGTAGAGCTACAATCGAAGAAGTAGCTCCTGATAATACATGACACCACATAGGTGTACCAGCATTTCTTAATACTCTTCCACTACCTTTTTCATATTACACGATTCTCAGGAACTGTCGTGAAGTAATCACAACTGCAACATGTCATATATGCTATATATTGAATATGGTTATAATACTTCGTGCATTTCTTTCCTTACGATACAGTATTTTAAATCAAGAGAAGGACTACAAATTAGTTACAAAAAGCAACCTCGCACTCAAATGCAACAATTCTTTACAATGCATCGATATAAGTACATGGTGCAAATCATGTTATTGGAAATTTAAATTACCGAAAATTGTCGTAGTACATCTGTGGGCTGTGCATATTACTTTCACTAGGTTTTGTCTAAGTATATGTTTTGTTTAATTACTATTGTAAATATTTAAATCCGAAGAAAACGTAGCGAGATAAAATAATTTTTTTTTACAGTGTATGCACATTGGGAAAGAAAACTAATATTTTCAATTTGTATTGAAATTGATGTATTTAATACATTTCCAACTTGATATTTGTGACCGGTTCGCAAATATATAGACACTATTTTGTCCATGAACTTGAAGTTCTTCTCTCTTAAACTATGAAAGTCTGTGTTACCTGCATTTGTCAATACTGACAAGCAAGTAATTAAATTTGCGCTATAATATACGGTTGATTTTAGGAAGCTGTAAAATATTAATATCTTGTAGTATACATAAACTGAAAAATATATATATACATAAGCTCACATTATATTCTTGTGAAAACAAAATGTTATCATATGTACAACTTTGCAAAACTTTTCTACAAATCTTGTTAATTTCATTCACAACCTTCCCTCTTATTTAAGAATATCAATTTATGTATTAAATATTTAAGTTTTACCCGCAATTTCTATTGTTTTTATGTATTTACTAAAAGTAGTAGTGTTCACCATTTTGTAATAGGATTTTAATGTGTACATATATTTTTAATTGATAATGTTATAATTATTTAAAAAAATGTCTCCAGTTTGGAACAATAAATTAAAAAGTTTACACAAATGTGTCTCATGAATAGTTTTACACATGCATTACTGAATACCAAGCGTAATAGAATTTCACTTAGGATTTATGATTTATAATTAGCATGAAACCTATTTACTTACCGATTTTATGTTATACCAACAACAATGCCATGAACAATGGATCCTGTATCATCTTCGACTTCTTCACATTTATTTACACAGGTTGAAATATTCATGTTCTTATTCTGCTTTTTTAAATTATTTCTCGTAACGAGTTTACATTTAGGCACGCTCAATACGCATTTATTTACTTGTGGATCGATCGATCTTTTCGATCGTATTCGAAAATTGATTGATCGTGGAATCATTTTAAAATTGAATCGGGAAATATAGATAGTATCGATATAAATTGCGTATAAATATTGAAAAACGATCTCTCGATGCGAGAGAGTTAAGTTAAACGCGTGGCCACGAGAGAGCGCCGCAGTTTGTTACAAGATGGCGGGTGAGTGAGTGCCTGTGGATCGAACGAAGCTGCCCGAAAACACGAGGGATTTGCATCTAACCCGTGGTGTTTGTGGGTTTCAGATATATCCTACATCCCGAAAGAAGAGATGGAGAACTCTGACGATCGTGATCGTGAGTACTGACAATGAAATACAATGTTGATGGTTGTAAATGTGCGCGGAAGGGGCCAACCGTTCGGCACGGTGGCCCCACCATCGAAGCATGCCAGTGTCTAGCGTGTGTAGCGGTGGCGTGGTTGCTAAACTCATGCCCCGTTTAACTACGCACTGTCTTGCATAATTATCGCCTCGGATAGGTTTAGCGATCTTATCAATGGCAACGATAGTGTACTTTTGACACGCTGTATGGGTGTCACGTTGCAGTTCGACGGTAAACCGTATGTCACGCCGTGATTCTCACATGCGCCACCAAGACATTAGAGTGCCTCGATGGCGTTTTATCGGTTAGGGGGCATCACAAAACGTGCCGCGCTGTGTTTACCTCGACCGCAGGCATAAAAAAAAAGAAAAAGGAGAACGCGGTCTCTGCTTCTTTGTATACTGTTTTCAACTTTTTTTTATTACCTCCACATACTAATCGAAACATATCTCTATGAATATCATACATTTTTTGGTGTTTCCCAATCGCGTTTACTCCGATCGACACGCTCGATTTTCGACCGGATACGTTGCGACAGCGTCAACTTGCATTACTTCACTAGTGCATAATGGAATTTTATTCATAGATTCGAAGTATTCGAAACAATTATGCTTTTTATACTTTACTAATTTGCAGATTTTTATTTATTCGTGAATTCACATTTAATGTTATAGACAGTTATTTTTATAAAACGGCTATCAGTATTGATACATGCTATACTCTCGTGATCTTAAAATATGGAATTAGGGTATGTACACAGGAAAATATTATTCATTTTAATTCAGCATGACCAAAAAACTGATTAAATGTCACGGAGCGAAAGTACNACGTTGCAGTTCGACGGTAAACCGTATGTCACGCCGTGATTCTCACATGCGCCACCAAGACATTAGAGTGCCTCGATGGCGTTTTATCGGTTAGGGGGCATCACAAAACGTGCCGCGCTGTGTTTACCTCGACCGCAGGCATAAAAAAAAAGAAAAAGGAGAACGCGGTCTCTGCTTCTTTGTATACTGTTTTCAACTTTTTTTTATTACCTCCACATACTAATCGAAACATATCTCTATGAATATCATACATTTTTTGGTGTTTCCCAATCGCGTTTACTCCGATCGACACGCTCGATTTTCGACCGGATACGTTGCGACAGCGTCAACTTGCATTACTTCACTAGTGCATAATGGAATTTTATTCATAGATTCGAAGTATTCGAAACAATTATGCTTTTTGTACTTTACTAATTTGCAGGTTTTTATTTATTCGTGCATTCACATTTAATGTTATAGACAGTTATTTTTATAAAACGGCTATCAGTATTGATACAGTGCTATACTCTCGTGATCTTAAAATATGGAATTAGGGTATGTACACAGGAAAATATTATTCATTTTAATTCAGCATGACGAAAAAACTGATTAAATGTCACGGAGCGAAAGTACTGGATTACTATATTCTGGATGGCTGACGTAAACAAAGTTAATGCGCGGTTATTCTCCTATCGGGGTTACTGATCTTCCGATTTCAATGTATTTACTAGTGCCATCTGTCGTACATAAACGTGAATCAAATCATTATATACCTATCGATGGAGTTTTGCAGTCTTACATTTCAAAATTTGCATATATCCAGTTAAAATATGTAATCGGGACAGAATCGTACTGTCACGTTTCATAGAAAATTAGTTTCCCAGTGATACATGTCACAAATGTCGAATTCATATATATTTTCGTAGAGCCCGTAAATTGTCACCGAATCCTGTGGACCGATGAAGATAGAGCTCTAGGTATATAGGACACTTCTTCCATTCCCATAGATTTGAATGCTATCACCAACTGTTGCTGCTAATTAAGCGGGTTCTAATCGTCTTTATCAAACAGATGATTATAAAAATTCCAAGAACGAGCTGGTACAATAATATTCTAGTTTGCTCTCCATTCTAAAGTGAATCTCAAGGTTTCAGACGAGATCTGATTTCTCACTCGTTTGTTTTTAGTCATAACTCTTTGACATCCGTTCTCTTGATTCATAAAATGATTCAGAATCATAATTTAATAACGATTCATCGAAATCGCGAGAAATCGTTAAATAAGGTCCTCGTACAGGTAGATTTTACGTGAGTAATCCTTTACGATTCACGACTCGTGTATCCTATTTGATGACGTGCAACAGCAGCACGTGACCGCTGCTTCCTGATTCATACTTCCGATTGAAGGCGTTCGCTGGATGATCAACTTGGTGCACGTAGAGCTTTTTTTACGGCCTTCGTGCACTGCTCGTTTCGTTTCGGCCAATATCGTCCGAGTCACGCTTCCTCGAAAACAGTTTTTCCCCGAACGGGCAAGTCGACGGATTAAAGTTCAAGTTATTCCGAAACAGGGATAATAATAGTTCTCGGAATCGGACGAAAGGAACGCTGAATTTTTCGACGTCTGGCAGCATACGGCGGTGACTACACAGGGTTTACGAGCGATAGTAATCAGTCGTGATTATGCAAATGATTTGGTGACTGGCTGTGACAGATTGTGGGTCGGACGTTCCTCGGGTATCAATGAATCCTCTTCGTTCGTACAACAGTATCGCGCGGCATTCAGAATTTTTTAATGTCTGCGAAACATCTTTCAGCTTCCCCGTTTCAATTCAGACGTACTCGTTGGTTCGGCGACAGATGTGAACGATTGATTCACGAATTGCTAGAGAAAAAGTATAGACGACCATCCGGTCGCTAAACGTAGACGTGACCGAATTGACCGGACTCCAACAGGTATACCTACGCGAGTTGAGCGAGTCCTTGCGAAACATATGTCGCGAGGAAAGGGAGCAGTCTCTTTAACTCGCGCGTACGTTGCTCCCTATTTTGTGTTTGCGTTTATCTGCAAAGTGATCTTCTCTCTTTTCTTTCCTTTCTTTCGTCTACCGGTCGATGTCGACATTGGACGTAGAGGATGGGAGACAGATAAAAAAAGGGAACGAAAGAGGCATAGGACGAGTATAGGTAGATATACAGAGAAACTTTAATTTCTTGGCATTGTGAGGAGTTCCTTGCCCTTTCAGCCTTTTCAGTTCGGTGGTCTGTTTTTGATAGGAGGCCACGTCGTCTAGACACACCGGGGGTTGCCCGGCTTTTATAATCGCAACGAAATGCAACCCTCCGTGCACGTCGCAAAAATACCGGTTTTTTTCCTGTTCTCTCCCTGTTCCCCCCTCTCTCTCTCTCTCTCTCTCTCTCTGTCTATCTCTGTCTCTCTTTCCATCGACGTTGAATTTTTCTACCCCCTTAGCCCTGTCACCCCTTCGCTACGTAGCGATGTGCCGCCGCGTTACATTAAAATGATTTATTCTCTTTATTAAATTCGCATTCGAGGCTAAGAGAGCACATTCTCGACCGGCGTGAATCGAATCTGAAGACCGGATGCGACAAACGATATGTGTGCCTCCTCTGGTGGCGGCGACCTGCCTGTGTCTGAAGCGTACAGGACAGGCTTCCCTTTTCTCGACCGGGAGAGGGTAGTCAAAGGTCACGGAGGGGCATAAATTTTCGGCTTTTTTAGCCGAAGATACTATATCTCGTTAGCGATCGTAACCGTATTTACTTTTTTCATTCGTATCGTGGATCGGTTACCTCGTTTAATCGTCCAGCAGAGGAAACGGTTTCCTGCCCGTTTATCTACTGTTATAGATTGACAGGAGATAATTCGTTGAATCGAATCGTGACCAAAGTGCACTTCAAGGGTATTTTAAGACATTTTTACCATCCGATAAGTTTAACTGGAATAAATGGGTCACGGTAATTTATATCTTAACTATTCTTATTATAACTGCGTACCAAATATAGTATGCAATATTCTCTTTTACGTCGAAAGGTAAATATAAATTGGACGAGGGGTGAGAAACGTCAGGTACATCGATTCGACTCTAATTACTCCGAAAGAATTTGACACGGCGATCTAATCATCTCGAAACTTCGTTATCTGCCGATTGGCCGTGGGGACGCGAGGCTGTGCAAGTTCACCTCCTGTTCCGGCGGACGTGACGATCATGAGGAACCGAACCGAGCCGAGTACTGGCGCCGCCTGTCGTCAGAATGAACGCTCGAATGGCGGTCCGATTATTACATGACATTCCTCGAATACCATCCAGACCTTCCTCGTCTCCGCCTGCGAGCTGCGGCTCTTTCCTCTCCGTCCTGCGTCCCGGCATCTCCAACTTTCTTTCTCCGTCCTTCGCGTCCGCGTACGCCGCGCCGCTCCGCTCCGTTCTTCCTCGCGCTTCTCGCGTTCTAGAGAACAGAAAGTAGACCTCCTAAGTGGCTAAAGGCTTCGGGCTCCAAAATAGGCCCGCGATACGAATGATAAAAGCACCCTCTTCTGTCTTCCTTCATAGACCGCTGCCTCCACCCACGCTGCCTTTTCCTTCAGCCACCGAACCCCTCTCTCTCTCTCTCTCTCTCTCTCTCTCTATTTCTCTCTCGCTTGCTTGCTTTCCGAGGCGTCTTCGCCTCCTTTGCATCCTGCCATCACGGAGGAAGCGCGGTCGAGAATCAGCCGCGCCCTGTCGAAAGGGAAACATGCCCGGACCGCGATATTCCGGCCCGATGATTACGTAAAAAAAAAAATCGTCGAAGGCGGACAGATTGAATTCGCTTCGATCGGATCTTTCATTCGTAGAAATCCTTTTCTAGCTTTTTCTTGTATTGTCTCCTTTCTCGATTCGAAGATACGCACCTGTGTTGTCAAATCATTTTACGCCGTGATATCTGTGTATTTGGAATAGGAAACGAGTTACGTAAAAACTGATCTCTTTAGGTAAATGATGAAATCGGAGTTGATTTATTATAGGTAACTTGTCTCGCCGGGAGACTCATTCGATCTTCCCAGTCGGTGGTAGTATTTGTAGAAGATTAAACACATTGTTGCAACTGAACGAGGACGATGATATGCCGGTGGACGCGGTGGCGGTTGTAAGCTATACGATCGATTCGCGGCCGCCTTCTATTGTCGTTGGCTCGGTGTGTAAGGGCTTGCAGTAACCACCCCGAGAAGGACGCTGGCTGACACCCCGTTAGAGAAAGGGAAAGACAGCGGTAAAGAGAGCGAGAAAGTGGCGGTAGTAGAGATAGTACGATTCCTCGTAAGCCACGAGCGCATCCATTCATAAAGACGGGGCCGTGACTAACGAGTAAGGAGAAACGAGCGTGAAGCCTCCTCTTCTCCCCCTTTCCTCCCTCTCTCTCTCTCACTCTACTTTCATCTTCGCGTTTCCTCTCTCTTTTTCCGTATCGATTTCCTTTCTTTGTTAACTCCTTTTTTTCTGCCGTTATCGCGACTGCTAACGATTCGAAATTCTTCTCTCCTCACTCTTTCCGTAGCTGCTGATATAATTCTCTCTTCTGCGATTTAACGCAAATGGTTAATTAAAAACGCTTTCCCGCGAGCAGTTCCGTTGACGAACTCGATTAACGAGCCACGTTTCCACGAATCGATCGCGGAACAGGTTAAAAAGAAATGAACGCGGCCTTTATAGATTTATCGATTGAGAATAGATTGGGCGCAGTTTCGCTGGAATCCTATTTCCTCCGGAAACGATCAGTCCGCGACCCTTCATCGACGGTTTTTGCGGTACCGTCACGGGAAACGTCGTTGCATTTGTTCGCAAGAAACCGTGAAAATCGTAAGGCACGTAACCACGGGAGGCTCATAGAAAGGACGACGAAGACGACGACGACGACGACGCGATGACAACGAGAAACCGACGGCCTTTCTAAGTCTACGTACGCTTCCGCGTTCCATCACGTGGACCGACCTCCGGGAAGGACGCAACATCATCGATGACGGCCGGGATGGTGCTTAGTTTCTTTTCCCTCTTCCTCGTTCTCAGAGACCCGCTGGCTCTCCCTTCTATCGCGGATCGTATTGTTCCGAGCTATGAGCTGGTAACGGTCGGGAGATTTTTCCTTAAAGGTGGACTGCGCGGTCTCCGCTGTGGTCAGCNAGGGCTTGCAGTAACCACCCCGAGAAGGACGCTGGCTGACACCCCGTTAGAGAAAGGGAAAGACAGCGGTAAAGAGAGCGAGAAAGTGGCGGTAGTAGAGATAGTACGATTCCTCGTAAGCCACGAGCGCATCCATTCATAAAGACGGGGCCGTGACTAACGAGTAAGGAGAAACGAGCGTGAAGCCTCCTCTTCTCCCCCTTTCCTCCCTCTCTCTCTCTCACTCTACTTTCATCTTCGCGTTTCCTCTCTCTTTTTCCGTATCGATTTCCTTTCTTTGTTAACTCCTTTTTTTCTGCCGTTATCGCGACTGCTAACGATTCGAAATTCTTCTCTCCTCACTCTTTCCGTAGCTGCTGATATAATTCTCTCTTCTGCGATTTAACGCAAATGGTTAATTAAAAACGCTTTCCCGCGAGCAGTTCCGTTGACGAACTCGATTAACGAGCCACGTTTCCACGAATCGATCGCGGAACAGGTTAAAAAGAAATGAACGCGGCCTTTATAGATTTATCGATTGAGAATAGATTGGGCGCAGTTTCGCTGGAATCCTATTTCCTCCGGAAACGATCAGTCCGCGACCCTTCATCGACGGTTTTTGCGGTACCGTCACGGGAAACGTCGTTGCATTTGTTCGCAAGAAACCGTGAAAATCGTAAGGCACGTAACCACGGGAGGTACATAGAAAGGACGACGAAGACGACGACGACGACGACGCGATGACAACGAGAAACCGACGGCCTTTCTAAGTCTACGTACGCTTCCGCGTTCCATCACGTGGACCGACCTCCGGGAAGGACGCAACATCATCGATGACGGCCGGGATGGTGCTTAGTTTCTTTTCCCTCTTCCTCGTTCTCAGAGACCCGCTGGCTCTCCCTTCTATCGCGGATCGTATTGTTCCGAGCTATGAGCTGGTAACGGTCGGAAGATTTTTCCTTAAAGGTGGACTGCACGGTCTCCGCTGTGGTCAGCTCGGAGTACAAATGTACATAGATGGCAAACGACTATCTTTTTCCTAGCGTCGTTCACCGATCGCTACCTCTCTCTCTCTCTCTCTCCTCTCCGCCGCGATGTTTTCTCGTATTTTCATCGCCGAGTGCCGCCGCATCGAGCCACTTAAGAGACTCTTCAAGGTTTTTTTTCTTCGTTAATCCACGGTCGAGTAGAAGTTTTCCCTCGCCGTTCTGTGCGATAGTCGATAGCGCGTGAACGCGAAACATCTTACCTGATCGGGAAATATCGAGGTAACCCTTCGACAGGGACTTTATTACGACACTGGGGAAAGTTTTGATTGGGTTACAAAACTCGTTCGCAGAGGGATCGATGGATACCTCGGAAACGGAAAAGCTCGATGTAAACGCACACCCTCCTCTTTCCACCGATCGCCCTTCGCGCGCTCCTCCCGTCCTCTGGCTCCCGGTAACCCCGGCCTTGGCCCGGCATTCGATGAAACCCGGCAGCCCTTCGCTTTTGGCCATTGCGCGTGGGGAACGAAAAGAGTGAAACGGAAAGGGTGAGAAAGGAAAAAACAATCTAGCTAATTTTTCTACCGTATACAAGGGCACTGGGACAACCACTCGGAAACTAAAGCGCCATCCCACCTTTCGTCCATTCAGTCACCCTTCAAAGGGATCAAAGGTACACGCCCGACCTTTATCTCTTCGAAACCGTCGGCCCCGCTAATCAGCGAAGAGCGTCGCGACGATATTTATTTCTGTATATCGTTTTCGATCTCCATTTTTCATTTGCACTTCTCTGAGAAATTGTGTGTTGGAAACTTATTCCTCGCAATCGTTTAAATGCCATCCGATCGTTCACGCGACATGCCACCGGCTGGCTGTGTACCTTATTTTCCACGCCCGGTCGTAACCCTTCGCCTTCAACCTTCGCTCGGCTTCGTCGCATTTTATAGTTTCGTCGCCGGAATATCTAGTTACCGATACGTGATCGCGTAATTACTACCGTATACGTGACTTTCGTGGACTGCCGGTGAACCTGGTGCTCACGTACATCCGATTTCGCTATCGAACGAGCGTGCCGCAGAAACAAAATCGGCCGTTTCGGATCAGTCAATAGACAAATTTCTCGAGAACCCGAGTAGAACCTCGGCGGGCCGCGATAACGCACACTGATAACGCACCGTTTATTCAAAGAGCGACGGACTACCATTAATCAATCGTGGAAACGGAGAATGGAAGAGCGACGCGAACGTAACGCGAAGGTACGTCGCATTATGTAGAATCGTGAGACACACCAGCGACCGGTTATCTTTTGCCAAGGGGGCCAGATAACGAGGAAAGATGTCGTAACAACTTCCTTCTCGTCACACCCTCGCTTTTCCGTCTCTCCCTTCCTGCTATTTTGTAACATGAAAATGCGTAAACGCGACACTTGCGCGCGGCGATCAAGCACATGGTGGCCGATCCACCTTTTGTCTTCGCCTTTTTCTCCCGGAGCCGGTCGCCCGATTAGGCAGCGCGTGTAAATGTGGAAACTGGCTTCTCAATGGAGAGTCTGGCATTCTTTGCCTTCTTTTTTTTAGGCACGTGTCGTTTGTGTGTCGCCTCGTATATGCATTCCACATGTGGCTGCGTAGTGTAAATAAAATTCCACTCGTCGACGCGCCGGTCGCAGCGTTCCGGCGCGGCGCGCCGTCCCACGGAAAATTCTGTCTCGCGTTGCTCTTTGATGACGCACGCGAGCGCACCCGGGGTGCAATGACAACGGAATTATCGTCTCGTTAAAGTTTTAATAGTTCGCGTATCGGGACGGGGAAGTTTTTATCGCCCCGAGGGACCGCGCGCGTATAATCAGGGATAAAGTATTAACCGGCATGAATAATTGTAGTAATAAAGTAGGCACGGCCGGAAGAGCATAGAATTCATTGACAAACTGTTGATTCATACTAATTTAACTAGGCGCTGTTGAATCAGCCAAATTACTGCCAGCGAAATGACACAGAATATGAAATACATGGAAATATATACTGGGTCACATGTGCATATTGTAGATATCGTTCGTGTGTGTGAGCGCAGAAATACGCGTTGACGTTTATACAGATATCTGCTAGATAAAAGCGTCGGGATATAGAATAATAATAGAGAACGTGACGTGTGACTCGATTTTATGAAAGCACCGTGTGCATTTTTCTGTTTCGCTTAGATCGCACTCTGTCGTCGGGTATTGTGTAACGTGTAATTAATAATTCCATTATTGTCGAGGTTCCGTTCGCCTAGAGGAAGAGGGAAAATCGATCGCGGCAACCCGTACGAGTCGAACGTCATTTCATGTATTTTTAAAGCTTTCCTCCCCTTCTACGATTTAAGCGGCGGGTGGCAAATTGGCAAATGACGAAAGAGCCACCGCGACTATGGGATCGAGGTCAAAGCTCGGAGCGGCACGAGAAATTTTGTCCGTGGAATGCGCCGGTTCCCGCGCAATTGTTGCGACAATTTAGCGCCGTTGTCTCCATCTCCTCCTTTGTTATCTCANACATGGTGGCCGATCCACCTTTTGTCTTCGCCTTTTTCTCCCGGAGCCGGTCGCCCGATTAGGCAGCGCGTGTAAATGTGGAAACTGGCTTCTCAATGGAGAGTCTGGCATTCTTTGCCTTCTTTTTTTTAGGCACGTGTCGTTTGTGTGTCGCCTCGTATATGCATTCCACATGTGGCTGCGTAGTGTAAATAAAATTCCACTCGTCGACGCGCCGGTCGCAGCGTTCCGGCGCGGCGCGCCGTCCCACGGAAAATTCTGTCTCGCGTTGCTCTTTGATGACGCACGCGAGCGCACCCGGGGTGCAATGACAACGGAATTATCGTCTCGTTAAAGTTTTAATAGTTCGTGTATCGGGACGGGGAAGTTTTTATCGCCCCGAGGGACCGCGCGCGTATAATCAGGGATAAAGTATTAACCGGCATGAATAATTGTAGTAATAAAGTAGGCACGGCCGGAAGAGCATAGAATTCATTGACAAACTGTTGATTCATACTAATTTAACTAGGCGCTGTTGAATCAGCCAAATTACTGCCGGCGAAATGACACAGAATATGAAATACATGGAATACATGGAAATATATACTGGGTCACATGTGCATATTGTAGATATCGTTCGTGTATGTGAGCGCAGAAATACGCGTTGACGTTTATACAGATATTTACTAGATAAAAGCGTCGGGATATAGAATAATGATAGAGAACGTGACGTGTGACTCGATTTTATGAAAGCACCGTGTGTATTTTTATGTTTCGCTTAGATCGCACTCTGTCGTCGGGTATTGTGTAACGTGTAATTAATAATTCCATTATTGTCGAGGTTCCGTTCGCCTAGAGGAAGAGGGAAAATCGATCGCGGCAACCCGTACGAGTCGAACGTCATTTCATGTATTTTTAAAGCTTTCCTCCCCTTCTACGATTTAAGCGGCGGGTGGCAAATTGGCAAATGACGAAAGAGCCACCGCGACTATGGGATCGAGGTCAAAGCTCGGAGCGGCACGAGAAATTTTGTCCGTGGAATGCGCCGGTTCCCGCGCAATTGTTGCGACAATTTAGCGCCGTTGTCTCCATCTCCTCCTTTGTTATCTCACCAACAAGTTAATCTTTATAAATAGCCCGAGCCACGGTTATATTTAATCCTGACCCTCGTGGTCGCCGTTTCTGCGTTGATACCTCTCTTTTTCGCGCTCCGCGTCTCTCGCTGCACGTCTTTACCGCTCTCAGCCCTGGAAGATCGACGCGTCCGATAATTACGCGGAAAAATTTCCAAGATGAAAGGAAACAATGAAATCTGCCGGTGAATCAGTACGCGCGAGAATAAGATTCTTAAATGACGTGAGAACGAACGTTAATTAAACGGCAATCACGGCTGGCGGTTACGATATACGCCGGCGGGAAAGTGAATTATTGAAATTTCCTGTGACCTTTCCACGATTTGTGACCCGGTTTTCCAAAATATCGTCTACTGGCGGGAAACTAGTACGGGCTTTCTGAATAATAGAAAAGCCTCGCGCGAATATTCATCCGGGCCGTCGTTTCGGTCGGAGGACCGTTTTTATCGCCGTTACCGTTTCTCCCTCGTCTCGGCCTCGTCTTCTCTCGTCCGACGTCGTATTTCTCGTAATCTTTCGGTTAACCTAAATTCAGACGCGACTGCTAATCGATTGCTCTTACACGCTTTTCTCCCTCTAACTTTTTCCATTCTCATCCCTTTCTCGCGTTTCACCTACGCCAGTTCTCCGCCGCGCCAGAAAATTTCGCCCGATCGATCGCCGGTTTCGTTCCGATTTCGGGGCCGGGTAGGCGTCGCCGCGAATTTTCTCTGCCACGATCGAACCTCGTTTTCGTGTCATCGACGGGGAGAGTGAGTTGATTTTCGCCGCGGACGAATGTTTTGAGACGACCGGCGCTGGAAAGGTCCGTGCGAATTAATCTTGGAGCTCGACCGACAATAAAACCGGACTGTCCTTACATTCCTGGGCAGTGTGTCGCCTTCTATTTTAAGCCCCGAGTTTAATAAACTTACGTCTCTTAATTAGACCTACTTCTCTCCTCCTCTATCATCTGCTCTCTCATTCCTCGCGCCTACATCTGACTGGTGAACGCTCGACGAGTCCGTTTCGATCTACTCGTTCCTCCTCTCGTTCTACTGAACACGTAAAAGTTGTTATCGAACGCTTCTCGTTTCTAAAAATGTATGACTTTTAAAAAGACATTTTACAATTTTTTTTAATTCGAACGTTGCAATTTATGTGCTTTAAAAGTTGGACTCTCCATTGAAACGTATGAGATTAGATTAGGAATTTATTTTCCAGTAGAAAAAAAATGCTCATGACTTTTTAACGAGGTGCTACACGTGCTTCAGATTATTCTGTATCCTTTTAGGGTTGACGGACTACGAGATTTTATATTAGCAATTTTCGTTGACTAAAAAGATATTGGAGTTTACGTTACGACAACGCTTTCGGTAAAGCTTACAAATCTCAGTTTTATTATTTTTTAAATACACGTAAAAGAGCATGTAATCAAATGTTTTTTAATTAAAAAACGGAATGACATAATTCATTTGCACAATGAGCGTTTCATCCATCATTTATTAAATCGTCCTCCATTTATTCCTCTTTAATCGTGTCTTTGTGCTTGACTTTCAATTAATACATCCATATTATTTATGGAATCATTTGATGATACGTTATTGCGCACTCTACATGCATGTTCAATGCGCGAGTTGAAAGAAGTAATTATGGGTGCAGTTGCGTAGTGGAACAAATCTGTAATGATGCTTTCTCGTTGCGTTTCGAGTTGCGATATTATCCGTTCTCGCGAGTTAATTATCGGTGCACGCATCGGGCGCACGGAAAAATCATTTCCGATATTTACCCGG
>SMSR01015634.1:19052-71530 GCA_019453355.1 Ceratina japonica | reverse complement strand
GGCACAGACGTGGGCGCACGGATGAATGCTCAATGAACCGACGAAAAAAACGAAGTATAAACCGCGACAGTTGCACGAGTCGGGAGGCACACGGTGTTTGGGGCAGGCGCCGCGATTAATCCCACACTCGGGCTGTGCGAGGGTACGCTAATTAAATCGAGATTGCGATCAAACAGCTGGAATTTTTCCTTGAAACCTCGTAACACTGATTCCATTGAATCGTTACGGAGCTATGCGAGAAAGTATTTACGCGCGCGGTATACGTTTTAATTAATGTTACGCGCGTTCGAGTTAAAATTTCTCTCTCTCTGGTTAAACGATATGATTCGTAGATGTAGAATAGAGGATTGTTTAAAGTTGGCGTGACAGACGTCTGGAAAATGAAGTTTATTCAAATGGTTCTCGGTGATGATATGATACGAGAGGAAGATTACTTTAGGATTAGTAGGACTTATTTAGGAGCAGCGCTGAGATTGATTCAACGTTAGGGCAGCTGGCCGTGTAATACACCTCAATCGTTGGAGATTGACCACTCAACTAGGAATCGTCACGTACGTTATTGTCTGATCTGAACAACAGGTGGTCAGGGAATTTACTAGGTTTCCATATCGCGTTGCTGCTAAACGAACGGATCAATGTTAAGTACCCGGTTGAGCGACAGCTCGTAAGTGCTGAAGTGACCACGAATGAAGAGACTTTAGAATAAAACCATTCGATCGCGAGGAAAAAAATATTTGAAAAAAATCAGGTGATCAGCGAGTTTGTTTTATTTGTTTCAGGCTCCAGCCCTGAGCTGGGTGTCCCAGATATGACGGTGATCAGCGATATCGACGAGACGGGAATCAATCGAAATCTCCAAGTCCGCTACGGGAGGGATCAGATTTACGTATCCTTTGATTAATTACAATTGACACGTGTATCCGTCAGCAGGTAATAAAAGTCCCGGTCCTCCCGTTTATTTCGACGCGATCCGTTCGGTGAACGGGCCCGTTGTGTTTTTTGTGGGTACGCGTCAGCCGTTAAAACGGGGATCGATCCGAGCGTGATTACAAAACCATATGAAATGGTTAATGTCGTAAGAAAGCCGAGTAGCACGTGTGAACGTCGTCCCAGTGCGGTAGTAGTTTCGCAAAAACCAGCGAACGGACGTCCGCCCATTTTGTAATTCGTCGTCCGTACGGCCAGTAGTTAGAATTCTTCGCGCATTCTTGGGAACGAACGCGATCTCGACTTCGCTCCAGTCCCTTCCGTCCTCCCGGCGCCGTCATCGACGTATTCAAACTATTTCAATTGAAATTTTTAAACACGGAATTTAAGTCGCGCGGGGCTCGTCGACAGGTTCGTACGTGAAATAAATTAAACACTTGCGAAACCCTGTCTCTCTCTCTCGATGAAGAAGAAGAAGAACTCTCAACCTGGAAAAAAAGGGAGCATCTCCAGCTCTATTCCCAGCGTAGGGAAGCGAATTAGAGGCCGGAGTGCAATAGAGTATATACAAAGTGGAGTAGAGATATGAAATACAGAGCGAGCCGGGCAGAATACGAACAAGAACCAGATAGAGACAGAGGGAAAACGAAAGAACAGCGCTAGAGGGTTTAGAAGAGCTGTACGTATGAATTTTGCAGGGGTGGGGCGTTGCTCCCGGGTTGGTTCGTTGCCATGACGACAACCCCAGTCAGCTGGTGAACCACCCCAGGGCCAGACCCATTCATCCGCAGGTTTCGCCGACCCAACGACCGAC
Organism: Ceratina japonica; assembly: GCA_019453355.1. Classification (NCBI taxonomy): domain Eukaryota; kingdom Metazoa; phylum Arthropoda; class Insecta; order Hymenoptera; family Apidae; genus Ceratina; species Ceratina japonica. The sequence goes on along the minus strand of SMSR01015634.1, from coordinate 69,789 downwards.
ACCGACACGACCCACTGTCGTTTCTCCTCGTACTTTAATCCCTTCTCCGTCGTTCGCGCGGACACCGCCAAGACAGCCAAATGATCATCCCGGCATTCTATTATTGCTCGATATTCACAGGACATACCTATAGCACAATACGAAGTATCGGCTGCCTCGGGGAAAATATATTGGATATCTGCCGTCTGGGCGACTTCGTGAGACTCTTTTGTCGAGTTCGTCGGTCCCTTAATTGGACTCGTTTCCCTGTTATTTAATTGGTTTAGTCGAGAATCCGATGGGAAATGGTTGGTTCATCAGTGACGAAACTAGTTATCAGTCTCGCTGATTTTATATGTCGAACTTATCGATATCTATTATTTCGTGGTATCAAAATGTGTGTACAGAGGGTGCGTCTCGAATTCCATTTCAGAATTGATCCTCTCGCGGTTCAATTAAATTTTCGAACACCTCCGAGCTTCGTCAATTCCATTGTGGAAGTGAGACCATTAGAATCGAAGCCAAACAGAGAATCGTGGAGGAAGACTCGATCGATTCGAGTGCGAATAGGCGATGATATCTCGTTAACGAGTCGTCCAGGCCTCGTTCGCGTAATCGAGCGCGGCGTAGTTTTTGCTCCGGCGGTCGGTCGGTCGGTTCGGTCTGGATCAAATACCGGAATTCAAACGCGTGATGCGTTCGCCTCGACGATTTAGGTCGTCGACGAGGCGCACTCGTTAGTGGACACTTCCTCGTGCGTGCGTGGGACGCGAAGTCGCCTAGAAGTACAATGTTTTCCGTTCTACAATGTGTTCTTCTCTTTCTCGTGTCTAAAATATTTAACAGCATGTTCGTGGAGGTAACTGTGGTCAGTAATTCCGTGTAAAAAAAAGTGGTATTTATGCGACGAACTTGGAAGCGGTTCAATTGTAATTAATTAAGGAAAGTAAGCTCGTAGTTTTCTAGTACGTGGTCAGAGATCATTCGGTCTCCGCAGGAAGTTTAATTATCAGTTGATTGCAGTAAACGAATAACAGTGAAACGTAGCGGACGATCAATCCAAATATAATTAGTATAATTGACGAACATCCTGCAGTGTGCATTAGCATTGGCGAAAAGCATTATCGATTGTTTCAAATCCAACAAATGGTAATTGCAAAATACCAAGAAAAATTGTGTAACAAGTCGCAGGAAAATGACGCTCATTAAATGTTTTGTGTCTCTATCGAAAATACAATGGCGCATTCAAAACTTGGAGTTCCAAGTTGTCGGGGCCTCTTTGTCGTGCCTCTTATTTGTATGCGGTCGATGTTTTCCCGGTCATGACGGGATTGTCAGCGGAACAACATCGACCGCGCCGCCGGCTCGCCTCGAAACTTTCAATTTTCCTAACGAAATTAGCCGCGCCAGAGAATCCCGATACCGAACTACCGCCGTTTTCGATTAATTAGCCCCGTTCCTCGTACTTTAACGAGGTTCGATCGGCCGACACAAACGTTTCCCTACCGGGAGCGAAAGATTCGCTTAAGTGGAATTTATTATATTCGATCGATCGATCCGAACGAGATAATTGAACCGATTACATTATACGTAATTTGCTTGCCTATCGAAGATAACGAAAGTCTTTTTAAGAGGCGAGTTTAATGCTATTGTAATTGGATAACGTATCAACAACTGCACGTTATATGATAATACGTGGTTTAATAATGAAACAATCGTATTGACAGAAAGAATTGGCAAAGCTACCACCGATGCAATTATTTACAAAAATATTAAATCGGTCGACCGTGAATCGGCGAAGATCAGCGGACGCGAGGAAACCTTACCACCGGAAAAGTTACCACCGATGCAACTTTTTACAAAAATATTAAATCGGTCGACCGTGAACCGCGAATCGGCAAAGATCAGCGGCCGCGAGGAAACTGGAAATTAAACCGCGTCGATCGACTCGGAGGGTGAACGAGATAACGTCCGTATGGAAGGATGGAAGACGATGGATGACGCTCGATCGGATAACTGGGGTTGCAACTGGGGTGAGGGGATCGCGGAGCTTCCGGTTTCGACGACGTCGTCGCCGGGACCCGGGGTTAATCCGATATCCCGAAAGGGAAACGAGCTTGTGAAAAAAGAAGAGAGCGTTGAGTAGCTCGTGCACCACCGGTAGATAATGGGTGGCCGGTGAAACGTAAACGCTGAAGAGACCAAGAGTTGCTCCCGTTCTTAACCCCTTTTCTCCCTCGCCCGGGCGCATGAACCTGCGATACAAACACTGCCGACACTCAGAACCGTTTAAAGTCTCAATTGCATTCAGGATTCAAATTTCGTTTTAATTCAAAGCTCGATCGGAAAATATTGTCTCTTCAAAGTATCGTATATCTTCCTCAAAATAATTGAGTTCTAATACATATAGAAAATAATGAAGCAAAAATCGATCCAACTCTTTGATACGTCAAAGTAGTAAAAGAATCTCAGTTCGTATAGAGATATAAATTCGCGAAGGTAGATTCTGGGATTGGTTCATTTTTCGCGACTGGTCTAATATTTGCGAGGGCGTGCGGGCGACAAAGTGGCGCGGAGCAATTAGGGGTTAATGGATTTCAGCTGTACACGGGCACCATTTCTACATTCGCTTTGATGCCTGACCGATTTCACGACCTTTGCTAATATTTCCACCGCCGACTATACCGGTGCGTACGGTTCCGCGACGAATACGCTCGGAGGGTGGTTCGCTCTCATTAACCTCTCGCCGGCGAAGCGCTCTTAGCCGGCTGCTTCAATTGCTTTCGTCGAGGATGAGCCTCGGCCACCTTTTAGCGGTGTTCCGAAACTGGCGGCGAAGTCGGCGGGACGAGGTGAGGACGGGGGATACAACGCGGGGAGACCGGATATGCGGCCTCTCGAGAGCCCCGTCCCGTGTTTGCCGAAGCTGCCGCGATGGAAACGCGAATTGGGCCAACGAAAAGGAGCCAACAAAGTCGATCGTCTGCCCGCCGACCGTGTAATCTTTGATGCACTGCAGACGTTCGCAAGCTCGTTCATCCAAGCCACTGACGTAACCACGGATTCAACGATTTCTTAAGAGAGAAGAAGGGAAATCCTACGTAAACTCCTTATGCAGATCTATAATTCATCGGCTGAGCTGTATTATAAATAGACGGACCCAAGGAATACACGTGGATCATGAAAAATGTACGAGACTGTTAAAAATATCTAGCAACGTCTAAAAGGTTTCTATTTTAACTCGTCCTGCAAGAAGTCTGTACTTCCCGACGCACGGGACGAACGCCCATCACGCTTTTCTGTTTCATCCTTGATTTAGAGGGGTGGCAAAGTATTTTTTCGGGTCAGTCTTCTTTCAGGTCACCCGGTTCGCCTGTGCACGGGGGTTTTATTGAAAATTTCATGCTCTGTTTGTCCAGCGCGCGCGAGACCGTTCCACGGTTTTTGGGTCAGCCACCCTGTTTCGCGACGTGTGTCTGTTGACCCTCGAACCGGATACTGACCGTCATTAGGCGGCGCAGTGGAACCGCGGCACGAGAACCGAGGTCGAGTGGTGGTGATCGATGGCCAAAGCATATATACGTACATATGTATGTATGCCGCAGCTCGCGTTTGCCCGGTCGAGAGACACTCTTTCACCGGTAACTGTTTGTTTTTATTATCAGAGTTTCAACCCGTTGCTCAGTGAGTTAATAGTTCTTTTAACTGATTAAAGGATGTCTGAGAAAATTCGCCAAGTCCAGTGAACGTCAAAAGAAGAAGGCGAAGGATTACAATCCCTTTGATGTTGTTTTCTTTGTGTTGTCTTGGCTGAAGAGAAATAAGCTGCCTGTCTCTACCTGGAAGGCAAATTCTCGGTGGACAGAGGGTCCGATTTCCTCATATTCTCTACTTTAGATTTCCTCTATGACAATTCCAGTAAATTCGCTGCGCGTTGATCAATTGAATAGCAGAAAATTCCTCTTCTGCTCGAGTTCGCTTAGCGTACCGAGTTGTGTTCGCCGATATGGCAAGCGTGTACTTGAAAATCGTAAGGATCGCGGGCGACGCCGTCCTGTACACGTTAATACGGAGTCCTTTGAATAGAATTTCTCGAATTCCTCTTTCGGAACGCTTTTATACCGGTCGAGAGATTAATATCGGTGACGACAATGGGAGGAAATGCGGTTGCCAGTGAGGAGTTTCCGGGCTACAAACACACCAGCATTTCCTTTTGTGTGAAAAATTTGATCGTTTCCACGTCTTCATTTACTCGGGAAACGTACAGTATTTAAAAAGTTCTCGGTTCCACCTTCAATACTTTCTGTTCTCGTATTTTGCTAAGAACCTGGGCGCGGTTTCTTTACTTTGCGACATACTGACTGAAATGGAAGCATCTTTGTTCCGTCACTCTTCATCTTCGCCGTTCGATCGATGAAGGAACCGTCTTTCGCCGTCAGGGTAACACGAGTCTTGGAAACGACAGGTAGAAGGCCACCGTTTCGTCGCGGCGGAGGACGAAATACATATTTACCGTCGGCGGACTGAAAGGTCGCTGGACTAAAATAGACGCAAACTGGCGTGTTCAAAGCGAAATGCGAAAGGTTGGAAAACTGGCATTGGCCCCCTGCTTTTCAGCCGAAGGAAAAACTACGACTCGTCGGCTCGGATTTTTACCTCGTCAAATAGGAACAGTTATTATTCATTGTTCGGGACGTCAATTTGGAAGATGAAATCTGGACTGCGATTTCCTTCGCATTTCGTATACAGTGACTCTCATGTATGTTTGATTCTGCATATTTCTGCAGATTGCACACGTCACGTTTAGTTATCATCTGCGATCGTCTCGTGTACGATTTTTAATTGTCCTTCAGTGATTTTAATACTCGTCTTTCTACCGACATTTTGAAAACTTGGCACGCGAGAAACGCTAGCATGCAGATCGCAAAGTGTAACCGAACTTACCCCCCAGGCCGGAGACCAGCCGAGGGGGTCCTCCACCCTCTGTTCCAAATGTTGCAGAAGGGTACGTTTATAGGTGTATTATCCCCTTTCTCGATGCCGGCATCCAGTCGTCGTGAGTCATCCCCGTTCGAGCTCACCCCACGGGTGTGTGTGACGTCATTTCGACGTTCACCCCGCCCGCTCGGATCGGAAAGCATGTCATCGTCGTCGGGTTATTATGCAAGGGAGAAGCTGGCTGGTATAATCGCGACGTTCTCCGGAGAATTCTTCCTCGATGCGAAACCTCGTCAATCTTCTCTGTCGAGATTTATAGCGCGCTCTATCAACAGCTACGCCGCGCTCTCCTCTCCTTCTGGCGCGGCGTAGTCTCTCTTATTAAAATTGTCTTACACGGGATCAGGTTGTACGTGAATTTTGAAACCATTTATCATCGTCTGGTATTACCAGCCAAATTAGACGCGAGGCAATTTATACTTCGGCAAAAGTTTATTAGACGACGCAAGTATATTATAATCATTGACTAAAATGAAATTTGAAATATTGACTGATTTTGTACAGTCGTGAAGTACAGCTTCTGTTGTTTAATCGAAAACTTATACGCACACAGATACACATGTACTGGCTGTAGAGACGAAGGGAGAGTCGCAATATAGGGAATGGATGGGACGTCTCGATAAGGAGCGGTCGACCGGGAGGAAAAAAAATAGGCAGATATTCTGGCATCGAGAAGACCAGTCTCGGCGGATCGGGGAATCGTTAAAAACGTTTCGCGTAGCTCCCTCGGCTTCCGGCCGCTCTAAGCACCGTTCAAACCACCCACGGGTTTGGACATTGTCGAGTTTCTTCAGTCTTGCACTTGGGATCGAACAAGGGAGTGGATAATGGCGTAGGGTAGAGAGAAGTATGACGACGGAACAGGGCCTAATTGCTATAGGGTGGGGATCGAAACTTTGATTGAATCCGATTATCTGATTTTCGCATCCGGACCGGATTACTTTCGATGGGGGTGTATTGTTGCATCGTTCGATATGTGGGACAGGCCTACGCGGAATAAAAATACCCTGACCCGTAGTCTGCCCCGGGATAAAAAATACGAAGTCACTATTTATTCAATACTGGCTCAGAGAATATTGTATTTCATAAACGAACATTTATAGATCGTCATATTCCCGGGTAAATCTTTTCATATTTCCACGTCATTCTTCATTCCGACAATTAATACGCGAAAAAAAAAGAAATACGGCGCTATGTATTCGGTGCGCCGCGGTTGTACGTCACGCGCACAGAGCAGATCCCCATTGGGAATGCATGTCGCATNCTCTGTAGCTTCCTGTTTTTCTTGCCTATATATATTATTGTTGGTTTTTCTAAAANCACGCGCACAGAGCAGATCCCCATTGGGAATGCATGTCGCATTATCATTCAAGGCTCACCAGGTTGGGGAACGAGGAATAATGCCGTCGACACGGTTTCTTTCAGCCGCAGGTAAACACGCCTTTCCGGCCCGTTTTCCCTTTTTCGTAACTTTTCCGCGCCTCCTTTTATTTACGTCTCTCGGTGCCGCGGGCTCGATTAATAGGCGGACACGACTACGCTGAATGCATCACCGATTTAACGAGTCGTCGGTTTCACCCGATAATTTCCTTGACTCAGAATCTTTAGACGTACACCGGATCCATACTGGTGGCTGTGAACCCGTACAAGGAAGTGGACTACTACACTTACGTGAGTAAAAATTCATCTTTCAAATACAATATTATATATTATAAAAATCGACGTACTGCGATCTGCATAATAATGTGTGTGCAATTCCTTAGTTTGATTAAAACGGTAAGCGTTGTATCGCGGTTGGTGAAACGGGCGATTAGTTACGCACTTCCTGCGTTAAACGCGAGCCGGAAGTGTCGTCAAGGAATAGTAAATATTAAACAGCGGCCGCCTGGAGGAACAGAAAAGGCTGCACGTGCCGGTCCCCAACCCCGCGCGACTAATAATTGACTTCTGCTTTTGTACACGATTAAAAAGTTGGCCGCAGATATTATCGCACTTCCATTACTGAATAATCATGCGGAGTGATCAACAGAATTAGTCACGATCGAATTCCTGACTCCTCGCTATTTTTATTCGAACGGTATAACATATAGTTCAGCTCGTTTTCGAATAATACGCGAAACGCGCGACGACAGGACGTATTTATCGTATTGGAATTGCTAAGGCTGAAAACAGGAAACGGAAGCGTCGACGTGCATTCGCAGAGATATCGCGAAACGACCGATCCGCACTTGGAGTATTTCTGGGTCAGGGTACCCGCCGCATTATCGGGGAACGCGCCGCGTGTTCAATTCGTTTTTTCAGCCGCGATACCGATATCACTCTCCCCCCTCGCCGTTACCTAAAACAAACACGTGTGTTACGCGTTCCCCTTGTTATTGCGACTGCCGTCCTAAAACGTTCCGCTCCTAAAAAGCAGCCGAGATAAAGAAGAAAGTCAGTAGCGTTTCATCCAGGACTCGTGTTCGTGGTCGATAACGGCGTATAGCAGTTTTCCTCACGTTTCGACGGGTGCGTCCGTCACTTTTAATCTCTATTTCGGTGCGCGCGAGGGGCGACCGGGTCTTAAAACCATCGGCGGCGGCGTTAACGCGCGTATCAGCCTCGGGTGAATTTATTAGGGTGCACGCGGCGTAGCTGCGAGGACTTATTTCGGGATCGAGTGGCAGCCACTTCGTGTACGTAAATACGGGTCGCCGACGACGACGGTGAAACGGTCCTCGAGCCAACGGGTACGACCCTTCGAGTGCGTCGCGCGTCGTGTGCCGCGCTGTTGTGCGGAGGAAAAAAATGAAAGGGTTGCGCGATTAAATCGAATTAAAGCAATAAAAAAAAAAGAACCCGGTGGCGGCCGTACAATAGAATTCGTTCCGAGTCAGCGGTTTAACCCTTTCCGCTCCGACNAGAACCCGGTGGCGCGCGGTTGTACAATAGAATTCGTTCCGAGTCAGCGGTTTAACCCTTTCCGCTCCGACGGAGCTGATTCTTTTTTTATTCCTGAACTGGGTAACCGGAAATCGTAAATTCAGCAACAAAATCTTTTAAATATTTGTCCCGGTTTTTACGGAAATTACGGAGAGGAAATTGGGATTTTTAATCGTTTTTATGTCACGTCGATTTATGCTTGTTAGAGATGAATTTTGTTCAGGCTATTTGTATCGGTACAATTGCGACGTTTATTGTAGAAAACAAAGAAATTGTTCTTTTAGNGTTAAAAGTTCTTTTAACTGATTAAAGGATGTCTGAGAAAATTCGCCAAGTCCAGTNGTTCTTTTAGGAATGAACAGCTTGTTAGGTAATCCCTTTGAGACGGTCCCCCCTGTAATTTGGCGAAAAGGAACTTAGCAGAGTTTTTCTCTGTGTTTGAAACTCGACTGATTTCCACGGCCGGTCTATGTAATAGGTCCGGCCCTAGAAAACCGCTTTGACGTGTACCTGTGTCTCCACTCCAATCGCGTTCCTTTGACTCTATGAACTCCCGCTGCACATGCCAAGCGAGCCGCGTTTTAAAGAAGGCTTCAAACAAATCGTACCATCAATTAATTATCCGCCGCGGCTTTTAAACGATTAATTAATCAATGGAAACTTTTTATCGGGATAAAGACTCTTTTCCAATAGCCGTCAATTTCAGACATGCGACGTTGAAATATTTTAAAAATTGTATAAAAAGATAATAATATTTGAAGGATTGTAGAATTTGAAACAGACGAGAGGAACAGCGGATGTGGGAGATTAGCTAAGGTCAGCGGGGGTACCGAGCGAGGACCCCTGACTGGTAAGAAGGAAAAGAGTGGCTCGGTGTGGTGCACGCCCGCGTTATTGATCGGGGCCGGAGCGCAACATCGGATTCGGAGACTCGTCGTGGTTGCCCTGGAGCCTTCGGAGCTTCGTCCTTTCCTCTTGTCGACGGTGTCCCGTATCCGTCTCGGTTCACATGGACCGATTGTCAACTTAATTTCGGCTCGACTAAAATTCGTGAGGGTAAAATAGGATTTCGGAAATAGAAGAAGGTATTCATAGACACGGTCGTTCCCAACGGGAGTGACATGGCAGTCCGTCAGCTTGGTTACAGTTTTCCGAAATACAGGTTTATATTTGAAACCTCTGTAGGACTGGGAAACACAGATCCTGTGGACGGCATATGGAACGGTTTCCCAGGTAACACCCCGAGCTTATTGTTTTCTAATCATCGGGAACTGTGCCCACTAATCCGTTCCCGTCGATCGTTAGCTTAACCCGAAGAGGAAACTTGGGAATACAGTTAGCCGGGTCTCGGCATGTAAGGATAATTTTGTGGTAATTGAATATCGGCCCTCTACTCGTGAACGGTGTCGTGCTTTGATTAACCGTCGACCATCGGAGATAGAAATCTAATCGCGGCCGTAGGACCAGGGTAATTTCCGTTCCCGCTTCCACCCGGATCCGTTCCCTCTTTTTACCACTGCAATTTATCGACGGTTCTAGTGTTTCGCGTCAATAAAATGAATTATGGGCCGCGGATTTCCAATTTAGGAAATTAAACGGCGGCAATTTATTTTGCTTGTAGGAAACGAGGATACGCTTCCGATATTCTAATAATCTGGCGTGATAATGGTTAAAGAAAGAACGCAGATCGAACAACGGTTCTTCCATCGTTCTCGTGGCAGAACAAAAGGAACTGGAGCATCTCGATAGTCCCTCGTTGCGCGTCCCGTATCTCTGCGTGTAACGTACATATGTACAGGTGTATCCTTTTCTTCCAGCTCTCTTTCATCGCGTCGTTACGAACGATCGATCCGACTGTTTCGACGAAATCGCTCGTGACAGTCAAAGGCGATCCAGGTATGCAGACTATACATATAGTAAGCGTCGCCGACGTCGTTAAAGTTGCAGACTGACCTGTCGGGAAACGGATCGGTCCATTCTCCGAGGAGGCTCGCCGTTTTACGTTTGAACAGCCGTGGTTTTGTTCGGCCGAGAAAACCGGGACCGTTCCCCCTTTTTCTGGAGTCGTCTCGGCTCCCAGAAGAATAGCCCCTGATCACGTGACCGATGATTCGTTAGCTTTTCATGCAGATGGGGAATGCTCCGCGTTCCCACCGTATCCTCCTGCCTGTTAGGAAATTCAATTAGCAGAGTTTCTCCCTTTGTCCGCCCCGTGAATACGTCTCCTTGATTTTTCGAACTTCGCCGAGGAACGTGTTTTTTTTCTTATCAGCGAAGACGTCTCGAACAGATTCGCATTTTTGCCCTTTACTCTAAACGGGCGCCTGGGCTAAAATGTTACACGCTGCGTTTCGTGTATATGAGAAAAGAAAAACGTGACCCAACAATGAGAGGTACGAGCAGGACCTGGCGATGGTGCTGGTACGGTCGTAAAGTAATATGAGAGGTCTTACGGGGTTCCCCTCAGATCCCATTTGTTGACACTCCGCGATTGGCTACGTCGTAAATAACTCAGGGGAATTTTTATGGACAGCCATAGGCGAAGGTATCATTAGCCGGGGAAAGTGTATTGAAGGAAAATTGTGTTTATTTTTAGGAGAACCAGAATCTTGATACTTTCCCTTCGTTAGAAGAATTCCTCGTGCGAGCATTTAGCATACGTGACGTTACTCGGGATGAAAGAGTGTAGAAGAGGGCGCGTTTCAAAGGAGGAGATCTCGAAGAACGCGGGAGGGTTAACCAGTCTCGTTGAACTTCGCGCGAACGACCCAGAAAAGGGGGACGACGACGACGACGACGACGAGCCGCGGAAAACGGCTGTGTTTCCACCCTCACGCGGTGCAACCTCGTTTTCCACTCGGGTTTCGGCCGCGCGACCGGCCAACGACACCGCCGCGTCGGAGAAGAGGGGTCGCGAGCGCGACCTCCCGGGTGTCCTGGCACGAGCCGCGTGGCCTCTACCCGACGAACCGTGCACTGATTCCGCAGCCGCGGCTGCAGGGATAAACGGGGACACGGGAGTTCTTCCTCGCTCTCACGCGAATCGAAACGGCCGCGATGCGCACACCGCTTTTCTTTCTACCCGAGTATTGTGCGAAAACTCCGAGCAGTCGTTTTTGTCTTACCTCGTGAATGAAGGAGAGTTTTCCAGGGGCGACTCACCGCGACACGAATTTTTCCAATGAAATCTCGATCCGTTTCGCCGATTACATTTATGAGCGAGGCCGGATGTTACTGCAATCAGTTTTATCTATTTCCCTGAGAGAGGACTCGCAGAGGTTTCGCTCGCAACGTTGCGGGACGTTTCGAAAATGCATGCACTCAAGGGAATTGAACCCACGGGCCGAGGGTAAAAATTATTGTGCTCGGTAACGTATAACCTGGACCTCGGTAAATGTTGAATTGAGAGAGAATTAACTGGAATGAAAATCGTGTCATTTAAAACATCCTTTTTCCGGGTCGCCTTGAATAATTCAAGTTCACCGTTTCCAGTAATGGAAAAGACCGGCGAGAATCAGCGTTCTCCAATAATGGGGAACAACAATTTCCGATCGCCGGAGAGTAAACGTATTAAAAAAATATCCAGATGCTTGCGAACGGGATCCGGAGGCAAGGACGCGTTATCGGTTACTCTCGAACGTTATCGTGGGGCGTGCTGAACCGGGAGATAAACTTGAACCGCGGCCTTAAAACGTCTGAGAAAATAAATGCCATTCGGTAAAAATAGGAAACCGCAACGAATTCCAGGTGGCCGTCGAACGTACAGAAGCAGGCGCGAACGTATCTTATCTGCTCCCTTCGGGGGATACATCCGGCACGGTTGGACACGGGTTACCTTATCCGTGATTGTTTTCCTTTTTAAAGGCCACAATTTTAAAACTTGGGCCTTAAAATAATGTTTGAACAGCTCTTACCGCGTTATCGTAAATTTTTCTCCCGAAATTGCTTCGACGTTGCGCAGCTGTTGCCAAAAATGAGAAACACGGCCGGCCGTCCATCAGCTTCTGAACCGGCGATCTTTCAACATGCTGCACGTTCGTCTAGTATTACGTGCGTGGGTGGAAAACGTCTGCCGCATCAATTGAATATTAAACGAGTTCGTCGTTTATGGAACAGTATTTAATACGATCGGCGATTACAGATGTAACAGTTGATTAGCAATCATGATTGAAGATTTCATTTCTAATTCGCCGAATGTGCACGTTCAGTTTTTCGTTAAATAAATGATCAAGTTATTGACGGAACAGTCGTATTTAATGCGATCGACGATTACAGATGATTGAAGATTTCATTTCTAATTTACTGAATGTGCACGTTTAATTTTTCGTTAAATAAATGATTAAGTCATTGACAGAACTAAATCATGCATTAATTTGATCTAATAGCATGATTTCCAAACTGGCGTTGCGAATATTTGCAGCGCGCATTGTCAGGATATTCCTAGTCTCGATTTTCGGGAGCGATCCTCAAAGAGTGTCCTACACGGTTGTCAACGTCCTGTACAGCATACGTTAGCGGTTTTATGGAAATGGATCAAGCGTCTCGATGAATTTTCACGAGCCTAGAGGGTTAGCGGATTAACGCTCTCGGCCGGAGTTGCGCAGAGGAGACCGGCACGTCGCGTCTGGCACGAAACTGGGTTGCACTACTTCGGGCTCGGGACTGGCTGGCTGCAGCCGCGGACCCGGCTGCCGAGGTGCATAATGCACGGATCATAGGTGAACGGTTCGGAGTCAAAGTTCCCCTCGTTAAAAAAATCATGCAACTCGAGCAGTCAGTTGTTCCAGTGAATTTTCCCTCTCTCGGCGCTACCCGAGTCAGAAGTTAAGTTTCCTTGCGTTAATAAAAATTTCATAATCAAACAGAAACCTTAATCGGTATTCTTATAATTAATGACGATGTAGGGTAAGTTTGTCAATAATTGCGAATTTTTAAATATATTATTAAAGATTTTCTTTTATTTTGTTTAATACGTTTAAAAAATACATAATTAATGATTTTAATAAAAATCCGCAGTTGGCACACTTACCCTAATTGATGACGACATAGATTGAAAATAATCGTAAAAATTGAGGAATTAATCGAGGAGAAGCAGNTGGCACACTTACCCTAATTGATGACGATATAGATTGAAAATAATCGTAAAAATTGAGGAATTAATCGAGGAGAAGCAGAGGTGCTTTCGGACTAATTATAAGAGCGTAAATGGCGTTGATGAGTACTTAAGATTTGGAGAGGCTCGGCCATTTCGCCGGTCACTTTGAGTGCGAAGAACTGGCGTTTGAAATCGAGCCGTCGATGTACACGCAGGCGATTTCCCGGGAGGATCAGTAAATGAAAGGGTCCGAATGGAACTCGGTCGTGGAATGTCCTATCGAATGACGGTCGCAATTAATCGGGTTACCAGGTTCGTGGAGCCCACCTACCGACCGCCCTTAATTCGAACCTTCTATTGGATCATTGGTAGCCGTCGTCGCTCGTTCTAACCCGTAATTCGAGCTAATAGACCGTATCGGCGAATGAAACTAATACTTGTGTTCGCATAAATAATATTTATTAACATTATAACAAATACTGTATAAATACTGCGAAATAATGTAGACGCGAGATCGATTTTTATAGCCGTCGCACAGCCAAGTATTTTTTATCAAAGGGGAGTTGTTGCTTTAATCTTCAGGAATACGTGAATCGATACCATGGACAAAAGATGGGGTCTTTGGAGCCGCATGTGTTCGCGTTGGCGGAGGCGGCGTACAGGTCTCTTCAGGACACGGAGAGCAATCAATCCTGCGTAATATCAGGCGAGAGCGGCGCGGGGAAGACGGAGACCACGAAATTCATCTTGCAGTACCTTTGCTCGGTGACCAGCAACGTTGACACGTGGGTGGAACAGCAAATTCTCGAGGCGAACACCATCCTCGAGGCTTTCGGTAATAATTAGTTCCCGTGTTAATAAGCAATTTTACTCGGTTAATTGTGTTTCGCCACGGTTTACCGGCCGCGTCGAATTTTCGCTTACAAACTTTGGCCCGCGTATAGAACTTTTACTCTTAACGAAACCCATCCAATTTTATCCGAATTTTAATCGTGTCATTCATTAAATTTAATTAGAGGCTCGATACTTATTTCGCAATTAGGAATTTGGAAAGAGAAAAGAGTTCCGTCGTGTTAAAAAAACTGAGACCTTCTTTCTCGCAGCGGTCGTATCGTTTGAGAATAGGGGAATGTAAACGGAAAGAGCTTTGTGAAACAGGTCGATGAACGTTATTCGTAATGGCATTTAAAAATAAAAGGGATTCATTACTCGGAGTCAAGAGGCCGAGAACGAGTCAGGTGTTAAATGGCGAGGGGTAAGAACTGGGTCACGAAAGGCAAAAGATTTAAGGGGGTGTCGTAAAAATTGTACCGTTTGCTTTTGTGCCCCGACAATAAGCGCTACCAAACGCTTAGGAGCTCCGTCGTCATTGTGAAAACGTTTTTCCACCGCCGCCCCGTAATTCCGCCAATATTAAAACGTCGACTCTTTTTCTCGTGGCGCTTCGCACGAAAATAGACTTTCAAAATTTTTCTACGCGCCAGACACAGTGACAGAAAATGTAAGTGCGTGTCTTTTGGTAAAAACAAAATAGGGAACGCGAAGACGGTGAGGAACGACAACAGCTCCCGGTTCGGGAAGTTCATGCAGGTGTGCTTCGACAGCAAGTGGATGATCAAGGGCTGCATCATCCAGGATTACCTGCTCGAGCAGAGCCGTATAACTTTCCAGAGCGGCGGCGAGAGGAATTACCACGTGTTCTATCAGCTAGTCGAGGCCGGGACCAGGGACAAGGAATTCGCGGAACAATACAAACTGATGCCAGTCAGCCACTACAAGTATTTGAATCAGTCCGGATGCGTGAAGATCGATGGAATATTCGATAGCAAGAAGCTCGACGCTCTCAGGCTTGCGTTCAACGTATTACAGGTAATCATCGGTTGTATATATACTGAATGCTATGCTCAACGCGATTACAGTTTATCCGTATCGATAGGATATGATTCGATCCTCCGTCTGATGTGCTTCGTTAATGAAATACAACAGAACGTTGATTATATCCGAGCAGGCTTGTTTCCCAATTAATACGGATACTCGACGTTCTGGTATAAATAAACGTAGACTCGAAACGTTGTCGATCGATCGTACTATAAATCGCGCCGGTAACGAGCACTTATTTTATCCTTGCCAAATCGAGCCGCACTTTCGTTTTTGTAGGTCGCGCCGGAAATGTGCGAGGGTATTTTCAGAGTCCTCTCCGCGATTCTCTGGCTGGGGAACTTAAGCTTCGAGGACGTGGACGGAGAGAGGTGCGAGTTAACTAANAGGAATTACCACGTGTTCTATCAGCTAGTCGAGGCCGGGACCAGGGACAAGGAATTCGCGGAACAATACAAACTGATGCCAGTCAGCCACTACAAGTATTTGAATCAGTCCGGATGCGTGAAGATCGATGGAATATTCGATAGCAAGAAGCTCGACGCTCTCAGGCTTGCGTTCAACGTATTACAGGTAATCATCGGTTGTGATATACTGAATGGTATGCTCAACGCGATTACAGTTTATCCGTATCGATAGGATATGATTCGATCCTCCGTCTGATGTGCTTCGTTCATGAAATACAACAGAACGTTGATTATCCGAGCAGGCTCGTTTCCCAATTAATACGGATACTCGACGTTCTGGTATAAATAAACGTAGACTCGAAACGTTGTCGATCGATCGTATTATAAATCGCGCCGGTAACGAGCACTTATTTTATCCTTGCCAAATCGAGCCGCACTTTCGTTTTTGTAGGTCGCGCCGGAAATGTGCGAGGGTATTTTCAGAGTCCTCTCCGCGATTCTCTGGCTGGGGAACTTAAGCTTCGAGGACGTGGACGGAGAGAGGTGCGAGTTAACTAATGAGGACCTTGACATCGTGAACACGGTGGCTCCTTTGCTCGGGCTCCAGGTCGAGGATCTGACCAAGGTGGTGCTCATCAGACAGATAAACGTGCGCGGCAACATCACCGAGATACCGTTGAAGGTGCAGGAAGCCCGTGAAAATCGTCACGCGATGGCGAAGGCGTTGTACTCGCGGACGTTCGCCTGGCTGATCAATCACATAAACAATTGCACGAACCCCGGCCAGGACAGCTCGAGGTTTCTCGGCGTGTTGGACATATTCGGCTTCGAGAACTTCGCCGTCAACAGTTTCGAGCAGCTCTGCATCAATTACACGAACGAGAAGCTGCACAAGTTTTTCAATCACTACGTGTTCGCGTTGGAGCAAGAACTCGTAAGTCGCCTCCAGCAGCCATGCCTTCCCGCGTGTCCCCTATATACCTAATCGACTATGTGACACGATTGATTCTCGATAGGATGAAACACCGTGTTTGTTACGTAACCGATAGACTGAAATCAAATTGACCTCGATAAGGCGGCGAGGGTAACTTCGTAACTGTACCGGCTACCGTTCGTTTTACCGATAGTTTAATGATTGAAAAAAAACGTGGAAGATAGTTGATTAGGCGACGCCCGTCCTTCCATACCTAACGTCGTAACACGTGGAACGCGTTTCGAATTTCAGTACCGACAGGAAGAGATCCAATACTCCCATATCACCTTCACGGACAACACCATGTGCCTGGAATTAATCGAGAAACCTCCACGATGTGTTCTTAAGTTACTCACCGAGCAGTGCCATATGCCGAAAGGCTCGGACCTGGCTTACCTGACCAATTTGCACGCCGAATTCGAGAGTCACCCGTGCTACGTGAAGGGCGACGACCGACGAAAATGGGAGACGGAGTTCGGCGTAAAACACTACGCGGGCTGCGTCACTTACACCGTCGAGGGGTTCGTCGACAAAAACCGCGACGTGCAACAGGACGTGTTCTTCGACTTCATGTCCAGGAGCACGAACGAGTTCGTTCAAGAGATCACGGTGTATCAAGACCTGCTCGGGTGCACGGTAGCTCGCGCGAGCGGAAACGCGACCACCATGTCGCGCGGCACCTCGAAGGGCAAGCCGACTCTCTGCGACTCGTTCCGCCACCAGTTGCAAGCTCTGGTCGACGTTCTCCAAGCTACCACCCCGTGGTATGCTAGGTGCATCAAACCTAACATGCAGAAGGTCGCGAATCACTACGACGAGAAACTGGTCCTGGATCAGCTGAAATATTTAGGAATGCTGGACATAATACGAATCAGGAAGGAAGGTTTTCCCATACACATGCCGTTCAACGATTTTATAGCGAGATATCGTTGCCTGGACAAAGGACGGCTGTCGCGTATGCAGAACGAGAAAGACGCTGTTAGATGTTTGATCAGTAATCAAGGTATACCGGAGACCGAGTGGCAGATAGGCAACAGCAAAGTGTTCCTGAGGAGTTACGTGCACGAGCCGTTAGAAGATTGCAGGAATCAGATGGTCACTAGCAATGCTATTATGATACAGAAAATATGGAGGGGTTTCATTGTTCGTCGAGGTAAGTTCGTCCTTCAATATCCGTCATTGATGAGAATTTATTTTTATTAGAATTGAACGATCTGTTTCTGTGTCTGTAGAATATAAACGCGTAAGGGAGGCTGCGTTGAAGGTGCAGCACGCGTACCGGGGCTGGAAGCTGAGAATAATGTTCATTAGGAAACGACGAGCGGCTATCGTGATACAGAGTCATCTGCGCGGCGTGTTTGCGAGGGAGGTAGCGACAGCCTTGAGGGAAATGAGGCGAGTAGACGAGGAGATGAGGAAGAGGGAGAGAATGGAGGAGGAGAGAAGATTGATGGAGGACAAGAAAGCTCTGGAAGAAAGTCAAAGGTATAATGAAATAAGAATTGTTTTTATATGATCGTTCGATATCACGGGTACATTCTTAGTATACGAACTTCCGCGGGAATCTGAGGAGGTCCGTCGTTCGTTTGTGCGTTAATAGTGTTTCCGTTTGTGTCCTTTGTAGCGCACAGTACAACGGTATTGTCGGAATGGAAGCCGGGTAAGTTCGTCGGTAGTTCGAATAAGGAAATAAAGAACCTCACAGCATGACAGTCACGAAATTACGATCGCTTTCAGCTTAGATAGAACGTGTTTTTATAGCAATCCACATGCACCAGCACCTAACTAATTCCGTGCGCTTCGAGACTAATTGTAAAACACACTTGTACACACATTCGAAATCGATCGAAGTCATTATTAAATCGTCGATCTCGAATGTATTGAGTCTAGTTGTGCGGATAAATATTTTCTATCGCATGCTTAATTCCGTTTTGCAGAAAAGCGCAAGAGGAAATTGCGGCACTATCACAAATGGCAGAACAGATGAACTCGAAGATGGCCGCGTCGGACTTGCAGTCCGTCGACTTGGACAATTTGTTCTCCTTCTTGTCCGACGTTCAATCGACGAAGGGTAATCAGATAATCGAAGAAATCGGCGAGCAAATGGACGAACTGATAGAAGACCTCGACGTGGAACTGGAAACCGTGATCCAACAAGAGATAGAGAAGAATTCGAAAGCCGAGTCCAAAGCAAACACTCCTAATGGACAGGAAGCACCCTCGCCTCCTCAGCAAGCGTCGCAACAAAGACTACCTGGCGCGACCAGTGGGAAACTGGGTCAGCCGAGTCTTCCGGAGCCCACGGAACCTCCCCCGCCTCCGCCGCCGCCTGCCACGAGTTTGACGATGAACGGTGACTCATCCACCGACAACGGGGAGCCAATCTACGAATCCGTTTTGCCGCGCGAGGAGAACAGTCCGAGCAGTCCGATTCTGGTGAATGGGAATTCCGGATCATTGGTCAACGGTGAATCCTGTGGCTCGCCGCCGCCGGTGCCGAACAGTAAGGTGATAAAAGAACCGATAGCCGGAAGTCCACCCTCCAGGCCGGAGTCCAGGAATTCGAACAGTCACCACTTGCACCACAATCACCATCAACCGGTGCCTCAGCAGCAGCAGAATGGACACGATCAGCCTCAGCCACCGTCGCAGCAGTCTCAACAGCCGCCGGTGGAAAGGGAACAGAGACGGAAATGCAGAGTGGAGCGCAAGCTTCAAGAGCTGGAAGATAAAAAGGAGCCTGACAACGAGGTCACTTACCACGACATCGTAGAATTCGCGCAGAATTATTTCAACAGTCACGAGAGATCGCCGGAAGGTACGATAATGGCTACGCTTACCAGGAAGTCTCGTGGGAAGAGCGTGGAATATATCCCTAAGTACGAGATGGTGACTTATTACAAAGGATCCACTATACCGAATTCCCACATTCATATGTACGATCCTGATAACGTGAACGTGGCTTGTTCGGTCTTCAGAGACCTTTGCAAGTACATAAGAGGAGAGATGAAGCTGGACCAAGAGATAGCGACTATTCAGAGTATAATTGGATATGGAATCGAGCGCGAGGAACTGAGGGACGAAATTTTCGTCCAGTGTATGAGGCAAGCCACCAACAATCCCAATCCTGAGTGGGCCGAACGAGTGTGGCTGTTGCTTTGTCTGGCGATCGTCGCATTCCAGCCGAGCAAACTGCTCTATAAATACTTCGTGTCTTTCCTGAGGAAGAATTTGGCTCTCGAGGGAAAGCTCCGCCAGTACGTACAATGGTGCGTGGACAATTGCAAAAACATGAAGGTCTCGTGTAGACAGCACCCGCCGTCGACGGTAGAGATCGCCGCGATGAGACGATTGGGCACCATAGTTTGTCGGTTCTTCTTCCTGGACGGCAGAACGAAAGCGATCGACGTACATCCGACCGACACGGCCGCCGATGCCGTTGCGAAATTGGGTGAAAAATTGGGGCTTCGATCCTTGGAGGGCTGGGCGATTTACCAAAGCAGACCGGACGGCGAGGAACACGTGCGGGCGCACGATTACCTGTACGATGTTATTGCTGCTTGGGAAATGAAACAGTGCAAGTTGAACACGGCGCAGTCGACCTTCTCGACGCTACGCCGTGGAAACAATGCCACTCTGGGAAGCGGCGATAACCGATTCGTGTTCAAACGGAGATTGTTCCGAAACACGCGCGAAATATCTCAGGATCCTGTCGAAGTCAACATGCTGTACGCTCAAGCCGTATACAACGTCGTCAAGTGCGATGACTTCCCGGTGTCGGAAAAAGTGGCTCTCCAATTGGCGGGCTTGCAGGCGCAAGTCGCTCTGGGCGATCCGAAGGACAACGATCGTTTGGATTACTACAGCGAGGTAGACAGTTTCTTGCCTTATCGAATCAGTCGAGCCCGAGGAGACGATGTTTGGGTGCCGATAATAGCTCAGGCGCACAGACAGTACGGCGCCGGGCGCAAGGAACTCGCGGCCAAGGTGTTATACTTGTCTTGCGTGATGCAATACCCTCTCTACGGTACGACTATGTTCAACGTCACTTATCGAGGCTACTGGTCTTACGGTAATCAATTGATTTTGGGTATCAACTGCGACGGTTTGATGTTGATCAAACCGGACGACAAGTTCGTGTTATCGGAGTACCGTTATCAAGACGTAGAGAGCATCATGCTGGACCCGAGCGACTCTTTCATAACGTTGTCCCTTCTTCGACATAATCCCGACAGCTCGCACAAGTGTTTCGTTTTCGAAACGGCGCAGAAGAACGAGATAGGTAGTCTGATCGTTAGTTACTGCCCGGCGTTGGCCGGCTGGATCACGGAGAACGAGGTTCCTACTAAGAAGCTAAAGTGCATCACTAACGAAGACCGCATTAGACTCTATCACAACTTAGTCAATTGTCGGCGAACGCTGGTAGACGCAGAGATATTGAGAAAGCCGCAAGACTCCGGGGGTGGCTTCTTGAGAAACACTTTGAGGAGGCTGTCCAAGCACAGAATAGAGAAGCTCAGGCAGGAACACGGCAGCGCGACCGATCACGGTGAGACGTACAAAGGATTCCCGTACGCGTATTGGGCATTCAGCAGGCAAGCCGTACCTCAGAGTCTCTCGAAACTGCCGGATCCCGACGAACAAGTTGCGCTCAACGTGTTCCAATTAATTCTGACCTACGCCGGCTTAGGGCAGAACGGTGACACCGTCCGCAGGGTGGAAGACGAACACGTGAACTTGATACAAACCGTGATGGAACGCTGTATAAGGAAAGAGAACCTGTTGGGCGAACTGTATCTCCAATTGATCAAACAGACCACCGATCATCCGGATCCCAACAGTCGGGTTAATCTCAGGCATTGGGCGTTACTATCTCTGGCCTGTTCGGTGATTTTACCACCACAGAAAGTGATACGGAAATACCTGATCGCGCACTTGAAACGATGCGCCAGTGATTATGTTACCGAGGAAGGGAAGTACGCGCGATTCGCTGAGAAGTGCCTTTACAAGACGCAAGGCACCAGGAGGAGGCAATGGCCGCCGAGCAGGGAAGAGATTATGTGCACGATCAATCGCAGGCCTATTTACGCGAGATTCCATTTCATGGACGGCCAGTACCACGCCGTCGAGTTCCACCCGTCTGCGACAGCGAGGGACGTTATGGAGATTATCAAGACGAAGATCGGTTTGGAAGAAACCGCCATGGGTAAATAAAAATGATATACTGACTCAATATTATCTTTTGTCAATATCGTTATCTTTATATGAATTATACATTTGTGGTTTAATTATTTATTTATAGGATACGCTATCTACGAGGTGTTAGGGCCGACCGAACGAGCTCTGATACCGGAAGAAAAGATCGCCGACGTGATGTCGAAATGGGAGCGTTATAGAACGGCGAACGCACAACAGAATCAAGCTCAGAGAAAACACGCACACCACTTCTTCCTATTTAAGAAACATTTGTTCCTCGATCAGTATATGAATCTCGACGATCCAGTGGAGAAGGAGCTGCTCTACCATCAAGTGTTGCACGATTTACGTGCCGATCGTTTCCCTATCACCGAGAAAGAAGCTGTGAGTAACTCCTTTCTCTCTTAAAAAAAAAAAGAAAATACTGTAGATCATCGTTTCGAATAGGATGATGCTTTCCAGATGATGCTAACAGCGTTGCAAGCCCAATTGGAGCTGGGCGATTGCGAGGATACCGTGTCCGATCACGAATACCGAACTATATCGAGTCACTGCCTACCACCAAGACTGGTTCCGAATTTATGCATAGAAGGTGTACTTCAACACCATCAATCGTTGCGGGGAATGTCGCCGCCCGAGGCGAAGAAGGCTTTCCTGAATCTAATCCAATCGTGGCCGTTGCACAGAGCCACGATATTCGACGTGATGCAATCGTTTACTTCGAACTGGCCACGCGTTTTGTGGTTGGCCGTCGACCAGCAAGGTCTTCACCTCCTGGAACATCGTTCCAGGAACACGCTTTGTACCTATGAATACAGTAGTATTCTCAGTTATAGCCCAGCTGTTAGTTGTTTGATGATCATCACTGGTACTGATAAGAAGCAGAGCAAAGTTATCCTCACGACATCCCAGGTAACATAAAGTTTACTTAATAAGAATGGTTTTTCAACAAAAATTCTTTAGTTCTGTATGCAAATTATTTTATTTGGCAGTCATATCGTAGGAACAAAGTTTCATTTTTAGTGGAATGTAAAATCGTTCATGAAGCAAATTCCATGAGTCCAAAGAACTATGATTCTTGTCCCTTCTCGTAATAGTTGACCACGTCTTTTATTAGCGATTCCGGTGGCGGATACTCAGTCATAAAATAATGGCAATACGCGGCTCTCGTTATCTCCATCGAGCATTGGCTGCCATAATAAAATTCTAGGATTTTCATCCTCTGCTCTTTGACGAACTTCTTCACCATCCTCAATTTCTCCCTTTGTTCCATTGTCCTAAAGAAAGACGAGAGTAATTTCGCACATTGTCTTTTCGATTGCAGGCACATCAAATAGCGAATTTAATTCGCGAATACATGGACGTGCTGCAATCACCACCGGAGGTACCGAAGAGGGAATCGGCGATAGCTCAGCAGATAGCACAACAGCCTATCCAGCAACCGCCAACCGCCCTGTCGGCTACTGCCGGTGGCCGGAAATCGCGACCTGCTTCGGTATTACACAGAGGTGCTCCAGTGATACAGTCGCAAGCTAGTTAAAAAGTTAGGTAACTCATTAGGTATGAGGTGTGATACCTCTCCTCAACCTGACACGTAAAACATTACCTCTTCGTGCATTCAACGTTAACCCTAGATTAAGTATACTTCGTATGAGTCTATATTACTTATTTGTTAATCGTTTTGTATTCTCTCGACGAATTAGATTCTTATGATTATGTGATTAGTGTGATTTATGTGGTATAACTAGAATTGTCAGGTTGCGGTGAGAAAGTATCTATATAATTATTAATGCTTTATTGGCAAGGCCTACCAAGCGACGAATCACCGTCGTAACGAGAGGGGCACTAGCCTAGACATACTTCTTTCTTCCAGTATTTATTCTATTTAGCTTAAAGCTCGAGAGCCGTCGAAGGGATAAGCACCCGCGGAGAGGAAGAGTAAATCTAACGAATAGATTAACTGATAACTGCCATTTTACAATTTCGAACTTGAGGATTGTCAAAGACTCATTGATTCCATTCTTTCCAGTTGCCATTATCGTTGCCTTATTTACGAGCGATCGTCGGTGTCTTTTATACAAGTCTTTTGCAAAGTATACAGTAACGAACAGTCTTAAATGATCATCGATACAATCCCGACGTAAATATGAAATTCGAGGTGTAGGTGTCTTTTGGCATATCATTTTTTGTATCGTTCGAACGGTGATTGCCGGACTTTTCGATACGAACTTATTTGACCAATACGTAGATAAAAGAAAAAGAAACGACCAATTTATTGAGTCCACGTTTTGACTTGTTTCCTGATGTTAATCACTCGATTCAACGATACAATAATTATACATTATTATATAAATGATATAAAGAATGCCTGATTCCACATATTGCAATCGACGTTTCAAAGTAATATTGCGCAAAATTCAACTACGGTTATATACGTAATTATTATATTTAGACGCAATACTCCACGTATAAAATTTTACTCGACGTATTGATAAGCGATTAATGTAAAAACCAACAGACAACGTTCCCAAAGTGCAAGATAGCAAAGACAGATTTGTTTGACTCGCGTATTGGCCAGGCGGACGATCATTCAAATTTGATTTCGATCAGACAATCCTTTCGCGTTATATCGTCCCTCGCCTCGTAAAACGAATAACCGCGAGTATAATAGAAAAGAGTAACCTTAAACGTAAAAGTTGTTCCGCGCGATCGCACGGATCGAAATTGCGTCCAAAGAGATTTTTTTTCTACTCCCAAAGTCGGTCGATATCTCGATGTGTAAATAATAATAAGTAACGGGCAGATTCAGATTCGAATAACAATAGAAATCGTTTACAGGATTCTCCAGTGTTCAGCGATTGCATTTTCACGTAAATTAAAGTTACAGTTCACTTATATATACACGTACGATATTATCTAATTGTAACGGAACCCTTTCAGACACGATCTTTCATAACGTAGTATGAGACTAGCGTAAACCGTTGAAACTCTTTCGAATCTATTATTGTTCGAAGTTCGTAACATAAATAGACGCGCAGTTAGTTTTTTGCTAATAATTACTCTTTTTGATAACGAGCACGTGCTCAGCAGCAACATTATCACGAAGTTCTAGTAGAACCGGGACGCAGCCAAGAAAGGGTCAATGCGTAAAATGCGAAGTTCTTATTCTGAGAACACTGGAGCTCGAAATACATGTAACCGATAATTCGGACCAAGTTTGCGTTTCGTCCCGAAAGCTCGACAAGTGAATCATGTACGTGGTGTATCATGTCATGAAACATGTACTCGATAATAACAAAAAAAGAATTGGAAAAATGAACACAAGCGCAGAAGCAGAAGTTCAAAATCCTTCCCGAGTAAGTCAATCGACAGTAAGTTATGCACTATCTAAGGATTGTTCACGCGAATCGGAGCCTTCGCGGACGATAACGTAACCTTTTGAATTCCACTTTTCAATTTCCTTACCGGAAGTTCGGCTTGTAAGGTTGTAAGACTCGACGAGCGCAGAGACAGACTGTGATCCGCTTCGGGTGTCCTTAGTCTTCGCGAGAGCTGTTAAACGAGTGAGACCGTCGTAACGTTGTAACGTCGTAACTATGTAATTCGGACGAACCGGAGTTGAGACATGTGAGCTTGTTATGTGTGCGGGAGTGACAGAGAGAGCGAGATAATCAGGGGAACGAAGAAATGGTGAGTGTAAACATTGAATATAATGAGACGAAGATGTGATTTCGCGATGCATGCATGATATACTTAAGGGAAAGAGGGGGTCGATGGAATACGCTGATTCCCATTATGTGTAGCTTAAGCGAAATAAATTATTGGTTAACGATGTTTTATTAAAATATTTAAGAACGAACGACACTCTGTATATACGTATGTATTAATAGACACGCATAGGAGATACGCACACACGAATCCGCGAATTACACACAGACAAGTATACACGGGACACTGTTTCCTTTATAATTTACGAAATACGCGTACAAATAAATGGAGTGAAAAACATTGGGGGGGGGGAGCAAACACGCCTAGACGCGATGTGGATATACATACGACTATATAAAAGTATAAATATGAACATAAATATAAATATATAAATAAATATATATAAATATATTATATATATATAGATTAATATACTCGAGCTATGTATAAGGATACAATAAAAGAAAGCGAAGCTTTAATATTGCAAATATAGGAGATTTATTTACTTAGGAAAGACAGGTTCGACAGATGAACGAAAAGAAAACAATTCTTCTTTATATATACATTTTTATTTATGATTTTGTACACAATAATCAGACAAATAACAGTACTTCGGCCCATTTTTTGGTGTACTTATCACTGCCAAGGACCGGAGGTCGTCCTCCTTTTTGACACTTTACCAACAGAATGTAAATGAAATTAAGGTTTAACGAATGTAAAGAAACGAGAATAACAAAAACGAAATAGTGTCGTAACCGACAGATAACGCGATTTGGCGTGATCCTCGTGCACTTAATCTAATTGACTTCGAACCAAAGAAAAGTAAGTCGGACATTTTCGAAACGAATTTTTTATATTTCCGACTCGTTTACGTAAATATACATCGAAAGAAACATCGAGTGCAAAGGATTCTTTTGCTTACCGTGCTATAACTATGTAGCCTCATACAGGACTCACTGCTCGCCACAAAACACCGAAAGCGTTTTCATACAACGTTTAATCCCTCTCGCCGAGCATCCTCGCGTACCCGGCGTGGACGAGAGGGCCGGATCATCGTCAACGGGACTGGTAATGTATTTCCGGCTGATTTGCACGAAAATCGACAACTCAATTGAAACTTTTCAAGGACAGACAGCCTATTTTTGATTCAATTACTGTTTTCGCGTACATACGTATGCACGTGTGTGTGTGTGTCGTTTACTAAAATCTGTCCACCTTCCTACAGGTCCTTCGATACACGAATATGTAAAGTATCCCGTCGGGATACGTTTTAACGAAACGGAACGACGCGCGTTTAAATGCCGGTCGGTAATTATTTCCTCTACTCCTTAAACTGTGGGAATGCTTCGATAACGAAATACAGTAGAAAAAGATGAACGAAAATCGAGGGGAGTAGCGTTGGGTCTNGTCGTTTACTAAAATCTGTCCACCTTCCTACAGGTCCTTCGATACACGAATATGTAAAGTATCCCGTCGGGACACGTTTTAACGAAACGGAACGACGCGCGTTTAAATGCCGGTCGGTAATTATTTCCTCTACTCCTTAAACTGTGGGAATGCTTCGATAACGAAATACAGTAGAAAAAGATGAACGAAAATCGAGGGGAGTAGCGTTGGGTCTCGTGCAAACGCAAGTAAAATACATTCACAATCATTGGAATTTATAATATATATGTGATACGCGCGCAATCAATTATTCATAGCTATACGGACCGATTTTCCGGGTCGAATCGAGGATCGAAGACGCAGGATAATTGGCATCGCCGTATACGAGAGTAGACCGAAACCATGCGATTAAACGATACTAATTTGTTTCGCATAGCCGTCGCCGATAAATTGTTTTAATTGCCATGGTAATATACATCAACCCCGAGTGGACTTGATCACGCTAATAATCGACGGTAGCGATTTTTGCACATAAATCACCAGTTCGCAATAAGCCAGTAACAAGCGACTCTTATTGAAATCGATGTATTACCGAGTTAATTAAAATCGCGCCCCTGAAAGGAAATAATGCACCGCCCTCGTAATTGGACTCCTACTCGAATTTCTTAACGACGCCTCGATTCGAGCCGCTGCACCGGCACAGTAATATATTAATATTCAGCACCAGATAACACTTCCGTAAATCACTATTCAAAGTNTACAGGTCCTTCGATACACGAATATGTAAAGTATCCCGTCGGGATACGTTTTAACGAAACGGAACGACGCGCGTTTAAATGCCGGTCGGTAATTATTTCCTCTACTCCTTAAACTGTGGGAATGCTTCGATAACGAAATACAGTAGAAAAAGATGAACGAAAATCGAGGGGAGTAGCGTGGGTCTCGTGCAAACGCAAGTAAAATACATTCACAATCATTGGAATTTATAATATATATATGTGATACGCGCGCAATCAATTATTCATAGCTATACGGACCGATTTTCCGGGTCGAATCGAGGATCGAAGACGCAGGACAATTGGCATCGCCGTATACGAGAGTAGACCGAAACCATGCGATTAAACGATACTAATTTGTTTCGCGTAACCGTCGCCGATAAATTGTTTTAATTGCCATGGTAATATACATCAACCCCGAGTGGACTTGATCACGCTAATAATCGACGGTAGCGATTTTTGCACATAAATCACCAGTTCGCAATAAGCCAGTAACAAGCGACTCTTATTGAAATCGATGTATTACCGAGTTAATTAAAATCGCGCCCCTGAAAGGAAATAATGCACCGCCCTCGTAATTGGACTCCTACTCGAATTTCTTAACGACGCCTCGATTCGAGCCGCTGCACCGGCACAGTAATATATTAATATTCAGCACCAGATAACACTTCCGTAAATCACTATTCAAAGTCCCGCTACAATTAACAATATATAAATACGATCGAGAAATAAATAATGCTCATTTATTATAACGTTCGCTAATACAGATCTCTCCGCGCACTCGCAGGGTGGCCTAAGCGGTAACAGGACGCGTGCGAGTGTCGTTAATGGTTATTTCTCACGCTCTCTGCAACTAAACGCAACTCGGAAACAATTTTTGATTAGCAGCCAGAGACGTTCCTACGCGTGCGCTCCTCTATCACATTTATGAGACTTAGTATTTCTCGGCAACAATCACTGTGTCTTCAACATGGGAATATAATGTAGGCTTAAAGTCAGGTAGAATCATTTAGCACGTTCAACGGCGCAATAAATCTCGTTCGAAAAAAAAACTGGCGACTGGACGCGCGCGATTTTGATCACTGAAACTCAATCTCTGTCGCTTGTGTCGATAAAATTCCGCCCTTATCAAAATAACGACGATCTCCGTTGATAATTTCGACCGTCGTTGCTCACCGCCACGCGTTCGAACGATTTATAATTCCGTGGATCCTCCTTCGCAGAAAGAGACATCCATTCTCGTCGCAATAAATATAATCTTGTAACAAGTAAGTAGTGTAACGTGTGTCATATCGGTTTATGAGGTATCAACTGTAACGCGAGAGCTACACTTTCCATTTTCGGTAACATCCGTGAAACGTAATTCGAACCGACTCGATCACAAAATATACGCTCGAAAATTGCTATACAAAGACGCTAACAAGAGAATATAAAGCTTTGCGCGAATGTAATAATAATAATAACGTTTTGGCCTGTACAGGGTGTTCGATTCTCGGTAATCGTGCGTCATCGTTAAGCGTTGGTGGTTCCTTTTTCTCCCACCGAAAGGATATCCCGTGGGAACCTCTCCGTAAAAACTGAGACTCGATACGTTCGGCCAGCTGGGGTGCATATAAAAAAATAAACGTTCCCTCTCTAATTGTACGTTCGAACAGGTAGCATGCGTCGTGTTCCCCCCTTCGCGCGGTATCATTTGCAACGTGCAATTACAATGCGCGCCGCTCGCTCCGAACCCTGAACGCGTAGCGTTGCAATTTATATTACATACATATACATATACGCACGCACGCTTATCCTTAAAAATACGATTCCGAACCGAACGAAATCTTCCGGGGGAAAAACGATATAAAGATAGAAGCACGTTTACGAAGAGACACGAAGTGGGTAGAAATTGCAAGTGCCGGCTCGTGAGAGTCGCAATAAAGTACGTACGTACTACTACGTAGACATAGCGATACACAGGGTAACGAAAAACGGTCTCGCAAAGATTCTACGATAACGACAACGATACGCTAACATATACATATACAAATATAGATACACGCACGCTATGAAAATTCAACAACGCCTCGTTTAAATACAATTAATTATAACACAGCGATCGCTCCCACAACGCGCGAATGAAATTCTTCACGTCCCGTTGTTCCATTTTCGCATCTTTCTCTCTCTCTCTCTCTCTCTCTCTTTTCGATTGTACTAAGGGTTGCTTTCGTCGGAGAATAAAACTCTCGATTTTACATGTGTGTGTCTGTGTGCATGTATGCATGTTCTGTGTGCACGCATTTTTTTTTTTTTTAAGAAAGAGTA
This sequence comes from Ceratina japonica, assembly GCA_019453355.1. Taxonomy (NCBI): domain Eukaryota; kingdom Metazoa; phylum Arthropoda; class Insecta; order Hymenoptera; family Apidae; genus Ceratina; species Ceratina japonica. The sequence continues at coordinate 40,164 of SMSR01015634.1, read as the reverse complement.
CACGGAAATCAGTTTCCAGCCCTCGACTGGCTCGCTCGCTCGTTCGTTTGTGCTAACGGACTTTTGTGCCACCGCGAGTCGACCGGTTCGGCTAAAAAGCAGCCCCCGCGTTTCGTTTAATTAGCCAGTGATTCAGTGATCGAAACACATAGAAACCGTTCTCTCGTTCTGTTGCTAGAAATTAAAGACTCCTCTCTTCGTCGGACGCGTTTACAGAACGCTTNAGCCCCCGCGTTTCGTTTAATTAGCCAGTGATTCAGTGATCGAAACACATAGAAACCGTTCTCTCGTTCTGTCGCTAGAAATTAAAGACTCCTCTCTTCGTCGGACGCGTTTACAGAACGCTTACGCCCACGCATTCAAAAGAAAATTTGCCCAAGCGTTCGATCGTAGAGCTAATGGCACTATTAAGGATTGTTCTGGTTCACGCGAAAAACGTCGCGTCGCTCGTCGTTGGCTCTTAACTCGGTCGAAACCAGGTCCATGGTCGAAACGTTACAAAACGTGCATTGGTATTAGTGACGTTTCGACGGAGCTGAGAACCACGGACGAGCGACGCGTTTCGCGACGCATTTTTCGCGTGAACGAAAAACGCACGTTTAGATGAAATTCTGCCAGCGGTCGCTGGGGACCCGGCGATCTGGGTTACGTTCGTTTCGCATAAGTTTTCTACGTCGCGTTCCTAAACTATTGTTCTCACTGGGCATGTTATATTATATATTCACACAATTTTACAATTCTATTATTATTAATAGACGTAGTGTGGCCGATATAAAGTTCTATCATTGTGATCGACAGATATGGCGATTGCTTAAACACACACAGAAGAGGATCTTCCCGTAGCAGCCTGCTCCTCAACGAAGGCTTCCTCAAGGTATCCTGCTGTTTTCTCTCCTTTAGAATAGCTTTCCCCGACACTTTGCACAGGCGACGTTCATCGTCCACAGAGTTCTATTCCCTGGTATCGTCGTTCTTCTAACGCTCTCTTCTTCCCTCTCTTTCCCTCTCTAACCGATTTGTTTTTGTACGTCTGCCCGATATTATATCTTTCAGACCCAGGATAAAATCCACTATATGTTCGTTCGTTTTCAGCGACGTTGGTCCCTTTTGTTTTATATTCTCTTAATTATGAATCTCTTCTCCGTTTCGCGCAATTTTGCTGAAAGGTCGTCGTGAAGCAAACCAAGATCGTTGAAACGGAAAGAAAAATGACGGATTTTAACACAGGTCTGAATAAATATAAGGTATGCGACATAGCTCTAAAATGTTACTCCGTATTCATAATACGTATATATATTTATAAATATACCGTCATATTTATTTATATATTGATTTTCGTTCAACTAATATATATTTATAAATATATACATTCCTATTTTTTTAGTTGTTCATATATATATATATAATTTGCATATTTATATATATTGTATATCCGAGTGTGTGTATATATACATATACACATATCATTTTTCTTTGATAAATTATACTCTAAAAACGGAAAGTACCACGCTTTATAGACATGACTCTACTTAAAATTCTATATTGCAATAATATCTCATTTCTTCTTTATCATATATAATTTAATATGTATATATATATATATATATTTATAACATTGTATATATATATAGCGATATACTCTCTATTACGGTGCATTAATTTTGTTCACATGTCCTCAGTGAAACAAATATATGAAAAGAAATATGTACGGACTCTTGCTACTTGTTGCCTCGCGTTGCGAACGACTCACGTCACGTATCCTCTCGCCTTTTTTAACGGAACGCGTCACACGACCAGCGTACAACCGCAACCGGGTGTTATAAAAAGAAAAAGAAACAGAAGGAACGTATCCGACGGTAACGAGAGAATTGTTCTCCTTCCCTATTAACACGATTGACTAGCGATTACTAAAATCTCACGAAAATTAAGTTGGATCTCTTTAAGGGAACGATATTCGCTTTCTCTTTCACGATCCGTCGCCTTAGCTTTATCCTCATCCTGCGGAACTGCTGACGATAATCTTCTTGAGAAAGAAATTGAATCGAAACAACAAACGTGAATTTATGTAACATAGACTCGTTTCCATTCAATTTCCAAAAGAAATACATTCTTAAACGTAGAATTTTTCACGCGAATCTCTTCGAACTCTTTGATCTGCAAAGATACCTGACTCTGTACCTCTATCACGATNTCTCTATTACGGTGCATTAATTTTGTTCACATGTCCTCAGTGAAACAAATATATGAAAAGAAATATGTACGGACTCTTGCTACTTGTTGCCTCGCGTTGCGAACGACTCACGTCACGTATCCTCTCGCCTTTTTTAACGGAACGCGTCACACGACCAGCGTACAACCGCAACCGGGTGTTATAAAAAGAAAAAGAAACAGAAGGAACGTATCCGACGGTAACGAGAGAATTGTTCTCCTTCCCTATTAACACGATTGACTAGCGATTACTAAAATCTCACGAAAATTAAGTTGGATCTCTTTAAGGGAACGATATTCGCTTTCTCTTTCACGACCCGTCGCCTTAGCTTTATCCTCATCCTGCGGAACTACTGACGATAATCTTCTTGCGAAAGAAATTGAATCGAAACAACAAACGTGAATTTATGTAACATAGACTCGTTTCCATTCAATTTCCAAACGAAATACATTCTTAAACGTAGAATTTTTCACGCGAATCTCATCGAACTCTTTGATCTGCAAAGATACCTGACTCTGTACCTCTATCACGATAAAAAATATGAACTAAAAAATACGAACCGAGCACGGCATTGGTAACGTGCGCAGAATGTACAAATTAAGTAAAAAACAAAAGATTCAACTCCGTTGCTGCGTAAATACAAAAAGACGTAATTAAGTGACAATAAAAAAAGTCTGAAAAAAAAAATAAGATACGCTTAACGAGAAACTAAAAAAATATATATATATTTCGCTAAACTATAGCAATCTTAACATTCAATTTGCTAACGCGGCGCATGAGAATGCTCGTACGAAATTAAAAATAATAATTTCATCGTATAAATACTGTGAAACCATATAACGGAACGTTATAAGCTTCTTTCAAATATACAACGTAATGTACAACAGAAGAAAGATTCATTTTTGTCAGTTCTCGATGAACGTCGCGACAACGGGGAAAATAGAGATTTGAATTCTCTTGCTCTCGGCAAAGCAATATAAACTCTGAATACTCGATCGCAACAAATTTGATTTTCGCTTCAATCTCGACGGATCAGAATTATACTGACCGGCACGATTTTGATCCGCTTTACTTCCTGTGTGACCGCGAAGTCGAAAGGAACCTTTGGATAACCGATCAGCGTATCGATGTGTTTCGGACGGCAATCGTTACGTTCTACCTGTTTACCAAACGAATCCAACGGGCATCGAGAATCGGTCTGACAAAAACGAGTACAACCGAACGAGATAAATAGCCATAAATTATTCAAGAAGCACCGGGAGATTAGAATAAAAAAAATCGAAAATCGCCTTATGCCTAGCGATAAACTGTCCGTCCCTTCCTCTTTCAACAATCATTATTATACGCGATCATTTTAAATAAGTACAATGATCTTCTAAAATTCTGAAGGGATTTCTTTCCAAATCGCTAGTAATTACGGTACAAGTGGCCGAATTTATGCAGTCGCATGTACATACACACACCTAACTCATTTTACTTTGGCCGCGTGCAAACGGACATGTATACACACACGGAGCCCTTGGCTTTAGTCCTTACAACTATTGGTAAACAAAGAGCGGTGCACGTGCATGCATGCGCCTGAGCGAAGTGGTCGCCAGTAAACACCTGAAGTTAGTCCCTTCAAAACTTTAGAAGTTTGTAAACGCGTTTGGCGTGTAGTGCGCGTTGGTAAATAAATTTCTGTTCGAATAATGCACGGAACCATCTTTTCGTTAAAGCGTAGGCCGGACTAAGTCGGCCATCCTTGTCAATTCGGAACAAAAACATCGTCACGTCGAGCCAAGACCCGGTTTCTCGTTATATATACTCTCGTCCTGACTAGATTTGCGATAATCACGCGGACGCGTCGGGCGTCGGTGCTCTCCGCGTTTCCTCCTCGATCCCTCTCGCGAATCGGTATTGAACGGTTAAAATCAATCGAATCTGAACAGTGAAACGTGAAATTAGTGCGCGCGAACCGAACTAGGATACGGAGCACTCAGAATTTCAACGCACGGAGAATACTATCAACTCTTGGGCACATCGACAGGATGCTATTGATCGCTGATCGGTAATTATTGCTATGTAAGCAAAAGCTGTAAAAAGATACGATCAGCCACGTTCATATGTTGACGGTCGAGAAAAATTACGACGCCGTTTACGAGGCGCGACGTTCTTACATAGTATACTAATTCGCGTTGCTCATTATGCTTACAGAGTAAATGGGACGATGACGACACGAGACTTGCCGTGGCACGGAACCATCGTTTCGACAATCGGAATCGACGCGGCATCCCGATTCGAAGGTATGTGAATTCTCTTTTTTTCCTGTTTTCTCTCTAGTTTTCTTCGACGGATCTAAAGTCTACGGACATAAAAATGCATGAGTATGACACGACGTCTATGAATCACGACACCGACGCCGCGTCTGATATCGCCGACGGGCCTTTCGTCGCAAACCAGACGCGGCAAGATATTTTTGTGCCTCTTTTCTCTTAAGATCCTCCTTTGTCAATTTCATTACTCGCTAGAATTATTACTGACTAATCGTTACGCTAACGACAACTCGTCGCCAATTAAATCTTTAAGGCTATCAACGATGACTAGCGAAGTTTACACCGAAAATTCGGGGTCAGATTTCCATTTTAACAGTTCATTCCCAAATTTCGATCTGAACGCGAAATCCTCGGTATAAACTCGACGACACGGGGAACGACGCTTAAGATATTATAGATAATGTTTTTTTTGCTCGATCTAATCGGAAGTTTATCCTTCTCGCTTAACGCTAAAGTGCTTTCAGCTTTTCCTCTAATTTAAGTACGCTTCAAGCTTTTAAAGACACCTAACTAGAGACAACACGTACGTATTTTTAAATTTGGGCCGATCGACTGCTAACAACGTCGATCTCGTTTTTAGTGCTCTTTTGGGTGACACGCGCGTTGTTATCTGTGCGTTTCAACGCGCACGCTTCGTGTGTTTAATGTGTGTGTGTGTTCGTGTTCGGTAGAAGGTTCGACGCAGGCAGGAACACCGGAGAATCACGTTCAATCGGGGGCACTTTTGTCATTCCCCGGCGTTCCTGATAGCGAGCCTCGTTTGTCAAATGCAATTTAGGCGTACGTTAAAATAAGTTAAATTTATACGTGTAGACATATATATATATATATATATATGTATATATAATATATTATCTCGAAGATCTATTAACTTAAACTGGTCTCCACCAGCGGAGACCGCGTTATCATTTAAAATTTAATATTACGCAAACATCATGGTCAGATCGTAACCTGCTCGATCTAAATCGGTGATTTTCTTTATATACTCTTCTGTATACTTTCTCCCTCTCTCTCTCTCTTTTTTTGTCGTTTCCTCGATTTATATTAATTCTGAACAGCCTCGAGCTGCTCCTTTGGGTAAAGCTCGACGAAAATTTTCAGGCCGTTCCGAGATCTTGTTTCGTCAGACGGCCACGCGCTTTTATTACTTTTCGTCTCTATTCCTCGTATACAGACTCGACGTTCCTAATCGCGTCTGTGGTGCGTTACTTATAACTTAACCCCGGCGTACGTTTCAGTCTTGATCACTAGCGGTTACAGAGACGCACTACGTTAAGACTTAAGACTCGATTTTTTAATTCTTTTAAACCATCCGTTTCGTTGCCGGTAATAAAAAATAATTGTTGTACGTCGCAACATAAACGTGTAAGTACTAAGTAAGTGCTAAAGAAAGTGGTGCGTGATAAGTGCCAAGTCTTTTTTAATTACGATTCAACCGCGAGCCTGTACTCCGGAATTGTTCACGTTCCGGGGCCGAGCCTAGACGAAGGAAAATTCGAATCGAATTACGTCAGCGGTTTACTCGGGCCCAAGGTTTTGCCCCTGTGCGCTAGTACTTTTATCGTCACTGGTATAAAACACTTTTTACATCGAGAGTATTCTCTAAAAAACGGCCCGAGAAGAAAAGGAATATACACGGTCAAGAGAAGTTACTGAGAAGCTCTCGCTGATTCGATATCATTGGAAAAATCGATAGAGATCGGCCAGCGACCTTCGCCGTCATGCCATCGAAAATTACTTTCTTTGCTCGTTTTGTACTAATTTTCTTAACCGGTACCCATCCCCGAGTACTAAGTAAGTAAATCTTGCTCATCGTCAATTAAATCTGTCGGACCTCGACTTGTCGTCGCGAGAACAAAGGAAAACGTTGGCTCAGCCTCTTGAGACGCTTGCCGTCGCGCGCGTTTTCGTTTATGCCGAATTTAATCCGCGTTCTTCTCTTCGTCGATCGAATTTCTCTGGGAAAATTATACTTCTAGCGAGTCAATCAATTTCCGGACAGCGTCCGTCGCGTATTTTTCAGTGGCTCGAACGTTGCTTCCGATGACATCTAGAATCACCCCCCGAGACGGGGATAAGATACAAAGGAGACCCCGAGCAGCGTCGACGCGCCGATGCGTTCAGCTTTTTTTGCAGATTGGCGTAGCCCGCCAATTTCCCAAGCAACAAGCGTTTAAGATGATATTAAACATTGAATTTCCCGTTCACTCGCTCGTTTCTTACGTTTCTCTTACTGCGCTCCGAACCTAGACGGGTTGAAGTCTTTGTTGACGAACGAGAAGCCCTGGAACTCTTCTTGGTTTATGTAGCTGACTTCGTCCGGGTCTTCGGGGGTCAGCACCGGATCCTCTTTCGTGAACTCCGTGTCGAAATTCATCACGTCCTTTTTGCTTTTCTGAACATCGAACACGACAAGTGAGATCCAGTTATTAAAATTAGGTTTCATCGAATTATCCAAGACACTTACCGTCTTCGGTCTGATCGGTGGTTTCACTTTACGCGCCTCGAGTGCTTCCCAGTCGATGTCTTGGAAAAACGGATGCGCCTTTATGGCGTTCTCGCCGCCGTTGGCCGCGACGCAGCCCAATCTCTTGGCAGGATTTTTAGTCATGAACCCTCGTAAAATAGACTCCGCTTCCTTGGAGATCCAAATCGGGTACAGTACGTTCTCCCGTAGAATCGATTCGAATAAATCGTCCTCGTTGTCGGCCTCGAACGGCGGCTGACCGGCCATCATCTCGTACATCAAAACGCCCAACGCCCACCAATCTACGCTCGCGCCGTACGGCAGTTCTTGAAGGATCTCGGGCGCTATGTAATCCGGCGTCCCGCAGAACGTAGCCGTGGTCGTCTTCTCGCTGATGCCCTCCTTGCACATCCCGAAGTCCGCCAGTTTACAGTGGCCCTCCGAGTCGAGTATTATATTGTCCAACTTGAGATCCCGGTAGATGATCTCGTGCTTGTGCAGAAACTGCAACGCGAGCGTCACCTCCGCCGCGTAGAACCGCGCCCTCGCCTCGTCGAACTTCCGTGCTCTTTGGATATGAAACATTAGATCACCTGAAAGACGATAACGCGTTATCTTTGTAAGTACTAGAACTGACGAAGTCTATATTTTTACCTTTTATACAGTGACTCCCATTAATATTCGGACACACTTAAAAATGGAATAAGTTCTTTAAAATGGAGCTAACTTAATTTTTTTTGTGGGCTTTTAAAAGGCTTAGTTTACTATGTAATGTGTAACAAACAGTTAAAATAAATTTTGTTACGTCCGGAAATACGGCCGCAAAATCAAATTTTACGGTCTAGTATACCAAAAAATAAATTACTATTCGCCGAAATCTCGAAGAAAAAAGAAAAGATCATGATGTTTAACTATTTTGTTGGAGGCTCTAGCAAAATTTCAAACATCCCGTTTGTAGATCGAAATGTGTTAGATGAATGTGAAAAGTTTCATAAAAATCCATGAAACCATAAAAGAGTTAGACATATCGAAACATGTAAAAATTCGGCAATTTATCCCAGTCGTAGATTGGAAGTCGTGGAGAACTGCGATTTTTTAAATTTCTAATCGCTTCTAGCGCATAGCAATATTGATCGATTTTCATGAAACTTTGTACATGCATATAACTTACTTAGATCTGCAAACGAGACACTTCCAATTTTTATTACAGACCCTAATAAAAAAGTTAGAAACCATGTCCTTTATTATTTTCCTCACGATTTCAATGAATACCAAGTTATTTTAATTTTTTGTTAGACATTCTATAATAAATTAAGCTCTCTAAAATTCCACAGAAGATAAAGTTCTTTAATACAATACTAACAATTTTATACCGTTTCGAAATGTGTCCGAATAGGATTTCCGGAAACCGGAAGTCACTGTATTTAGGAAGTTAGTTCTCTCACCTCCGTTCACGTATTCCATGACGAAGAACAGTCGGTCGTTCGTTTGGAAGCAGCTGTGTATGGCCGTGAGGAAGGGATGCTTCGCTGCCAGAGTTAAGATCCTCTTCTCCGTCATCGTGCAGTCTACATCATCGTCTTGTATGATCACGTCCTTCCTCAGTATCTTCACGGCGTAGACCTCGTCCGGATTGCTCTTTCGCTCGACCAGCATCACCTTCCCGAAGCTTCCCTTTCCGAGGACTTTGATGAAGTTGAAGTCGTCGATGCCGAGCTTCCGAACCTCGTTCTCACTGGCGGGCACCGCGTTTTCCATAGGGACGGCGGACGGCTCCTCCGGCTTTTTCACCGGTTGCGCGTTGTCCGTCGGTAACGAGTCCGAGGCGGTTCCCGTCGTGGGCGTCTGACCGGACTGACAAGTGGTTGTTCTATAATTAATCTTTGGAATCTTCGTCTGTTTGTCCGGCGATATATTCATTGTTTTTAGGATCTCGGCCATCTCTTTAGTATTAATACCGCAGCTGTTCGCCACGTTCTTCTGGCACCTCTTGTGAACGTTCATGTTGCAGACTGCGCAAACAAAATTCAATTTAGCCGTTACACACATCGCCCCGGCGGACGTCGGGCCGGCATCGTTATAGAGATTTACCTTCGCACTGTAAGCCTTGTTTAAATAAACCGTACAAGAGCGAGCCGCAATGCTCGCAGAATGTGAATCTCTTGTAATTATGAACAACGAAGCGATGTGGCATATCTATGTTGAAGCGTGCACTTCCCGTCGTGTCGTGAGTCGTCTGAAAACGAAACGCGTCGTTAAAACGGTAGTTCGACGACGCGATTATCCAGAGAAAATCGACGACACCTTTTTTCTCACCTCGTCTCTCATGCCCGGACATTTTGTGATAACCAGTTTGTGACATCGTTTGTGGACCACGCAGGTACAGACTGAAACATAACGAGAGCCGATTGAATGTTTTCGTTTCTCCAACGTGAATCACATTCAGCGTATAGCATGATCGTAAGCCGGCTGCATGCGTGATTAGACGCAGCGATTTGAAATGACAAGCATAAAGAAAATTTGGTGGATGTTGCGGACAGTCTTGCCGTAGAACCAATGTAAGCTTGAACACGGGAGACGGGAACGCAAACTCTGACGATGCGACAGAAAACGAAGCCATATGAAGATCGGACCAATGATCTTTTACTCGTTCCCGTTTGGAGGCATGCAATGAGATATTTCCCCGATTGGATACAACGTTAAATCCGACGTCGTAAGCGGCAGTACGAATTCGATGGACGTGTTACTGTGTAAACCATTTAATCGTTATCGAGCCTCCTCAAAGAAAGCGTAGAGCATGGGCTAAATCGGACACTCGATAGACCTCGGATTCTAAATCGAATCGTATGAAAAGTTTGACTGCCTCCTAAATGCATTGATTCCTTACAAAGTGGACTAAATACACATACACACACCTAGGTAAACTTATGTTCACACAAAGATAGAGCAAGCAAGTATATAATTATAATATTTGTTAATAACGTGTATGTGTCTTCTCACCTTGACACTGATAGCCCTGCTTGCCCAAGCCCCTGAAATACAACAGACAAAACACATCACATCATCTCTTTCTATGCCCTCGTAAAACACATACGTTTGCTTTCTTCGACTGTAGGCCGTAATTAGATGATTATGCAAACCCTTCAAACACTACTCCACCAATTCTCTTCGTTTTTAACGATTTGACGCTACTCTTCGTTTTTTAAATACCGTTAGAGACGCGGGTGAGAGGAATGTGTTAAGTTTTAGTCAAAGGGTACACGTAGTATACTCGCAAAAACCAATGCATGCAGCCTGTTTCTCAGTCGAATCGAGTCTAAGAGAAAAATGGTTAGAGGACGATCGTTTTTAACACGCCTAACTGGTTTGTTACAATTTCTTTCCCTCCTCCAGACGCGACACGTTGTCTGCAAGTTCCTACATTGGAGAACATCGATTTGGATATTGAGATAGTGTGTAGGGAGAAGTATTTCAGAGACAGTATTCCGAAAGCCGATGTATATTCTTAGCAATATCGTAGTATGTTTAAAAAAAAAAACGAACCCAAACATGCCATTGAAAATACCCAAGAACCCGGTATCATAATTTGGTGTGCACCGAAAACGTGGTCTAGTAGTTTTTTAAATCATGCACACCAAATTAACTGAGTACAGAGTATATGTCAGATACTTTGTACCGTGAAATGGTTGAAATTAGTAAATGTTTCGTGTTAGAGTATGCTCGTGAATTAGGTACCAAGCAATTAATGTCATTGCTACGGTTTTCGTTCGATGCCTACCATATGAATTCGCCGCAGTGAGAGCAGAAGGTCGGTTGCCTCAAGAAGGTCGCCATGAACTTGTGCCCGTTCGCTTGATGGACCTTGCGTCGCATAGCACCTCTCCTCCTGTCGAAACCCTGCCTCTCTTTGAATTCCCTCTTCGGTTCCCTTCCAAACGTGATGCTTCCACCGCCTCTGATTCCTTCTCCATCGCCTGTAGAATAACTTGCTCGTTGATCTCAAATTTGACAGTGACGATGTACCGTATTTGTATTTTATCCAGCTCTTACCTGTTCCATTGCCCTTCTCGTTCCACTTCAAGTCTATCTTCACCCTTAACTTCCCTTGCGGCTCGAGATCAACCTAAAATCAATTTCATTTCACAAGATAACTCAATCACTCTGAGCACAACGACTCTCGTATGCAAAGCGCATCAGCGAACAGGTTTAAAAGTACTATTGTATAAAAAATATTACGTTTCTAAAGCAGCTTCTTGACATTTTAAAGAGATCAGATTTTCAACTAGTGAACGTCTTCAAACACTTGTAACTTCTGTCACCTATCTTCCATTGACTCAATTACTATTTATATAATCTTATCAGTCTACCTTTAATCATCTTCTAATGTCAGAAAAAGAATGTATACACAGATTACTCATTGCTGCTCTACTATGCAAGTCAACAGCGTGGCAGGTAGAAGTCAATCTCTTCGAGTCTTAATAAAAATATCAAAGATAGTAGTAAGTGGCAGTGGGAGATTAAACGTAGTGAACACAAGTGAGCAAAAGAGATTAAAAATTAAATAAAATAAGTCACTTTATTAAACGGTTTTAGTGAGAAACATAAAATTACAGAAAATAAGAGAACGAGACGTATAAATACAAACGTGAGCGCAGAAATTAATCAGGGCGAGTAAAGCGATTTCTTTATTTTAGTGAGGGACGTGATATTACAAAAAATGCGAGTCAGGTGTTAAAATAAGCGTGGTACGGGGCGAGAGGCGAGAAAGTAAAAGTGCGTAACTTCGTTTTGACGAACTAAACAAGAGGATGTGCGAGGAGGCGGCAGCGGGGTTTCGGAACCAACCCAGAGATCCGCAGGCTTGTCGTTCCTGCTCATAAGCTCCTCGAAAGGTATGCTGCAATTGGCGACGAAGTAGTCAGGCGGCAGCGCGGCGTCGTGGAAGACGGTGAATCCCAGCATCACCGCGTCTTGAACCTCGTGGATGAAGCACTCGTTCCACACCGGGTCGAACGTCTTCGGCTTCGTCGACGATCGGTCGAGGTGGTTCTCGTCGACGTCCAGCTGGACGTACGGGTCGAGTATCGGCTCATCCTGCCAGAATTTCCGTTGCTTGTCCGTTGCCCTCAGCCCGGCCGCCTGGCATATCTCGATCTTCACTGTCCCCGTGAACATCGCGGATCCCGGAGATATTATGACACAACTCGGACTCGCGAACCACCCGCGGCAGGACAGGAAACCTGCGAGACGCCTGTCGACGGGCTAACTCGCGCCTGTCNTCTTCGAGTCTTAATAAAAATATCAAAGATAGTAGTAAGTGGCAGTGGGGGATTAAACGTAGTGAACACAACTGAGCAAAAGAGATTAAAAATTAAATAAAATGAGTCACTTTATTAAACGGTTTTAGTGAGAAACATAAAATTACAGAAAATAAGAGAACGAGACGTATAAATACAAACGTGAGCGCAGAAATTAATCAGGGCGAGTAAAGCGATTTCTTTATTTTAGTGAGGGACGTGATATTACAAAAAATGCGAGTCAGGTGTTAAAATAAGCGTGGTACGGGGCGAGAGGCGAGAAAGTAAAAGTGCGTAACTTCGTTTTGACGAACTAAACAAGAGGATGTGCGAGGAGGCGGCAGCGGGGTTTCGGAACCAACCCAGAGATCCGCAGGCTTGTCGTTCCTGCTCATAAGCTCCTCGAAAGGTATGCTGCAATTGGCGACGAAGTAGTCAGGCGGCAGCGCGGCGTCGTGGAAGACGGTGAATCCCAGCATCACCGCGTCTTGAACCTCGTGGATGAAGCACTCGTTCCACACCGGGTCGAACGTCTTCGGCTTCGTCGACGATCGGTCGAGGTGGTTCTCGTCGACGTCCAGCTGGACGTACGGGTCGAGTATCGGCTCATCCTGCCAGAATTTCCGTTGCTTGTCCGTTGCCCTCAGCCCGGCCGCCTGGCATATCTCGATCTTCACTGTCCCCGTGAACATCGCGGATCCCGGAGATATTATGACACAACTCGGACTCGCGAACCACCCGCGGCAGGACAGGAAACCTGCGAGACGCCTGTCGACGGGCTAACTCGCGCCTGTCGACGAGCTGACAACTCGGTAGCGCGCGTGCGACCAGGTTATCCAGAATCCGAGTAAAAACTACTCTAGTCAATTGTCGAACGCGTAACCCCGGGTCGAACTCTGGCGACCGACGAGAAATATTCCTTCGATCGGAGGCGATCACCGTGAGACCCGACACGCTTGTACATAAGTGTACCCGCGGCGTGTATCGAGACACGGGCAAATGATTTCACAAATATCGCGCGCTAAATACGATCTTCCATAGAAATGTGTGGCGCACCGCTTCAAATATCTCGAGCAACGCGAGCCTCCTCGGCTCTCTCTTCTCTCCCTCTCGCTCTTCCACGCACACTCCGTTCTATACGCGTGTGCACGTAGTATACGTATATATACGTGTATCTCGCCTCCGTCCCTCGCTTTATCTCGTTTCCAAAATTCTCCCCCTATCTCTCTCTCTCTCTTCCTTCCTCCCTCTTCTTCCCTTTGTCCTTTCCTTTCGTCACCGCCACCAGCACCGTGCAGTTATAAACACTCGGCTCCCTTCGCGTTCGCACATAACAGAGACGGAAACGGAAGTAGAACCGATGACGGCTGCAGCAACAGAATCTGCTCGGGGACGGGAGGCGGACACAGGTCGAGCGCGCCAGCGGCGGCGGCGGCGACGACGACGACGTTGCTGATCGAGAATCGGCCCGTTAGCGAATACAAGGTCTGTCCCCGTATCCCCGACCTCCTGAGAGCCATTAAGCTCCTCTTTCTTCTCTCGGATTCCTACCCTTCGAGTTCCTTTTTCCCCCACCCCGTTTCGTGTCACTGAAACGTCGCCGTGGACCACGCACCTCGTCGCCGCGACGATCCTCGCCCCGACGACTCGATCGACGATTAATTACGGCGTATACACCGCGGATAAAGAGCACTCGTTTATCGTCCCTGAACAGCCCTGTCGACCCGAACCGCTCGATTGGTCACTCCGCGCTTCGTCTAAAGGGCGACTCGGTCTCGGCCTCGAATCCCGTTCGGCGAGCTTCGTGCTTTTCCGCTGAAAGCTCAGGCTGCATTTCCACCCGCATACCGTTTCGCCGTTTTATCCACTAAATTCGTCGCTCGCGTCCGTCGGCATATTTCCCCGCGGACGGTTACGCGATTACGCCCGAAATAGAGCCGCGATTAGAAGCGGCGTTTGGCACCGACGACGACGACGACGACGGTGCGAGCGGAGCGGATTACGTAATCGCCGGTAGCCACCGCAGCCGCGCCGGGACTCGACTACCCGAAGAGCTTGCGGAACAAGTAGAAACACTAGAATGATGCGTAGCCATCTGATTGGCGGACGTCTGGCTAAAAAAAACGCTCCTCTACTTACTCACGCGCTCCCACGGTATCCACTCGTTCGCTGAAAGATCCAGAACCGTTCAGCCGAGAGCTTTAGGTATTTTCCGCTAAACGGTAGTATCCTCCTTTCGTCGTAAAAAGCGATCGAACCTCGTCGTTCTATATATCTCGACGACGTCGAGCGTAGGGATATGGATTTAGGGGAACAGGTCTACGACGGGGTAAACGGCTGGCCTCGAACTCAAAATAATAATTACCCAACCGCGCTAATAAACGTGGCCGAGTCGTGTTAAAGGAATTCCCGGTATTTATTGAACTACAAGTATAAATAAACGAACACAGTATGAGTCTAATATTTACACCCATGATGTATCATCGTACGCTCGACGCAACGATATCCCCGCGTTCCCGTTCTCGACCCGGGACGCTTCCCGGGCGAACGAGCGAGCGGGTACAGAGAGAGAGACGGGCGAGGACACTCGTTCTAAATAAGAACCTTAAATTATTTTCTCCGACGATCGACCGAACTCGGCTTCGTGCGTTTCCCGCCCGACCGCAGCTACGATACCAGCTTCCGTCTTGGAAATCGATATCACGTGACGACCAAGACGGAGGAGGATCGGTCGCGGTCTGTTCGGTCGACCGTCGATTTCTGGCAGTCGCGACGCATCTCGTTTTGTTCTTTGTTTTTTTTTTTTTTTTTTATCGATTAATAAATATCTCGTCGGAATTGTATGAGGGAGGGTCGTGACTACGATTGTTTAAACCGGCGATCTACGCTCTGATCTCTACGATCTATGAGGCGACGGCCACGTCCGACGGGCAACCTTGCGCCTCGGCTACGACCATCTTCTTCTTCTCTTCCTGCTCCAACCCCGATATCACATACACTGGCTGCTGGTACGCGAGGAAGTGCTGGTCCGTCGCCAGCGCCTTTGACGGGTCCTTCATCTTCTGGATCATCTGAAACGAACGACGACGATTCGTTTCTCTATCTTTCTAAACGGGAATTTCAAATCGGAAAAAGAGACCGTACCTTCTTGCGATACAACATCAGCAGAATTAGCAAGCTGCTGATCACGAAAGCNGTAAAAAGCGATCGAACCTCGTCGTTCTATATATCTCGACGACGTCGAGCGTAGGGATATGGATTTAGGGGAACAGGTCTACGACGGGGTAAACGGCTGGCCTCGAACTCAAAATAATAATTACCCAACCGCGCTAATAAACGTGGCCGAGTCGTGTTAAAGGAATTCCCGGTATTTATTGAACTACAAGTATAAATAAACGAACACAGTATGAGTCTAATATTTACACCCATGATGTATCATCGTACGCTCGACGCAACGATATCCCCGCGTTCCCGTTCTCGACCCGGGACGCTTCCCGGGCGAACGAGCGAGCGGGTACAGAGAGAGAGACGGGCGAGGACACTCGTTCTAAATAAGAACCTTAAATTATTTTCTCCGACGATCGACCGAACTCGGCTTCGTGCGTTTCCCGCCCGACCGCAGCTACGATACCAGCTTCCGTCTTGGAAATCGATATCACGTGACGACCAAGACGGAGGAGGATCGGTCGCGGTCTGTTCGGTCGACCGTCGATTTCTGGCAGTCGCGACGCATCTCGTTTTGTTCTTTGTTTTTTTTTTTTTTTTTTATCGATTAATAAATATCTCGTCGGAATTGTATGAGGGAGGGTCGTGACTACGATTGTTTAAACCGGCGATCTACGCTCTGATCTCTACGATCTATGAGGCGACGGCCACGTCCGACGGGCAACCTTGCGCCTCGGCTACGACCATCTTCTTCTTCTCTTCCTGCTCCAACCCCGATATCACATACACTGGCTGCTGGTACGCGAGAAAGTGCTGGTCCGTCGCCAGCGCCTTTGACGGGTCCTTCATCTTCTGGATCATCTGAAACGAACGACGATTCGTTTCTCTATCTTTTTAAACGGGAATTTCAAATCGGAATTAGAGACCGTACTTTCTTCCGGTACAACATCAGCAGAATTAGCAAGCTGCTGATCACGAAAGCGCTGCCCGCTGCCAGAACGAGGGTCGCCGTTTGGTAAACGGGCGTTTCCACCTCCGTGAGTATCTCCCGTTGTTCCAGCGCCACGACTCTGCTTTGCAGAGCGATCGGCGTCGACCTGTGCGTGAAACGCGAGGTGGTCGCGTCCGCGAACGATCCCAGCAGAGACAATTTCTGGATTCTGGTCAGTTCTTCCAAATGGAACGCCACGTCTACTTTGTTCGGCCCAATTATCTCGAAGCTGAGTATAGCCGAGTCTTGGTTGACCTCCACTCGTATGTCGTTCTTCAGGCGAGCGCCGAGATCGCGGAGGAGCTCCTCCGCTCGTCGGACGAACGTGGTCTCGTCGTCGGCGAGGAATCGACCGGGGAAACGCAGGGTGACTTCGACGGCTTCCACCGGAGTTGGCACTAATAATAGTCGTACAACAATATTAGATTTCATGGGTACACCGCTAAAAAAACAAAATCTATATTCTATTTATACGGCGCGGTGAAGATCTTACGGCAGATATTGGTTCCCTTGAGGAAAGGTTCGGAGCCGATGAGCTGATTGCCGGCCTCGTCGACGCACCAGCAGGTATCCCCGGCGCACTGGGTCGGCTCGAACCTGCCCTGCCGGTCGCAGATAGCCGGGACGTGGCCTTTGTCCTTCATCGCCTGGCACCTAGTGCCCAACACCTTTCCGATCTGCTTCTCGTCGGCCTCCAAGTTTATCAAAGCGTTCTCCATGAACGCCTGGATTTCACGGTCGATTTCTTGCACCGGCGGCGGCCCCCTGCCGCCCCGCCTCGCCTGCCTGAAGTTACACTTCGGCTCCGGGCCTCTCGTCAGCGAGCCTTTCACCGGCTGACCCTTCCTATTGACACACCAACAGACGCCGACGTGCTCCAGACACTGAACGGGCTCCCACATGCCGTTCTCCGGGTCGCATCTCGGTAAAAACGTCGGCTGCTTCAATCTCTGAGAAGTCTTCAGATTCTTCTCCCTCAGCCGCTCGCATTGCGACAACACGGGGCACACGGTGTCGCATACTAGACGGCTGGAGAAGTCGTTGTGGCCGAGGGTGCACTCGGTCTTTATCCTGCATTCATTCCGCTCCGAGTCGAAGTACCATCTCTCCGTCGCGTTCAATCCTAATCCCAAGTTGCACGGCACTCTCCGCGGCGGTTCGAAGCAAACTTCTCGGGGTTTCGGGCAGCAGACGGCGTACTCGTTCAACGGGGATAGTTCGCATTTGTGGGTCGACGGACAGTGTTGACCGTGGGGACCGCAGGTGGCCGGGGATCCGTTTTGGTCCAATAAGGGCGATCCGTTCGGGCACGGATTATCCTTCTTCGGTAAACAGACCGGGACCGGAGGACACGGCGGCGCGCTGCAGGCCACCTCGACCATTCTGCAGGCCTCGTTCTCCCCGCGGCAAGTCACGCTCTTGCAGGGATCCCGACAGGAACAAGTTGGACAGCCGCTGTCGAGGTTCAATTCGAACCCGTCGGGACAGTCGAGTTTGCAATCGATCTCCGGACACCTGAGCGGCGTGTTGCACTTCGGCACGACCCCCTCGAGGACGCGGGTGCCCGCCGCCTCTCTGCCCTCCTCGTCCACGCACCAACACATCCCGTTGTGACATTGTACCGGCTCGAACGAACCCGCGGCGTCGCATCGGGGAATGTAAATCCGCCTGGCCGGTTCTCCGGATTCTCGGGCCGCGTGCTCGGCCACCGCGCGCGAGTGCTGACAGGCCGTGGCCATCACCGGTGCCACGCACTGCGTCCCGCAACCGGTGGAACAGCACTTCTCCGACGACGAGCATTCCTGATCGTTGCTACATTGCAACTCGCAGCTGGAAGAACTCGGTACCTGTAAAAATTCGAACATGATCGATCTTCTTGTTTCAACTTTTGATTCTGATTTATGTAGATTTCTCGTATACGTACCAGGTACGGGCATTGACCCGGTTTCAAGGCGAGACAGGCCGGAACCGCCGGGCAGTATTGCTCCGTCCCGCAGTTCACATCGATCATCGTGCACGTCTCGTTAGAATCGCAAGTCACATCTTTGCAGGGATCGTGACAGCGACACTGCTCGCAACCGGTCGCGTCCACCTCGTAACCATAAGGACAGACCAATTCGCAGGACAGCGTCCCGCACAACTTCAGTAGATCGTTTATCTGCTTGCAGTCGGTCTCGCGATTGACGCCGGACTTCAATACCACCCCGCGATCGTTCACGCAGAAGCAAGTGCCGTTGTTGCATTGCAAAGGCTTGTAGCTGCCGTCTTCTTCGCATTCTGGCGGCGGAATAGCCAAGGACATGTTCTCTCTCGTTCCCTCCATCCTCTCGTTGAATTCCCTCAAGTACTCGCACACTAGAATAATTCAAAGAACGTTATCTATCGTNACTTCAGTAGATCGTTTATCTGCTTGCAGTCGGTCTCGCGATTGACGCCGGACTTCAATACCACCCCGCGATCGTTCACGCAGAAGCAAGTGCCGTTGTTGCATTGCAAAGGCTTGTAGCTGCCGTCTTCTTCGCATTCTGGCGGCGGAATAGCCAAGGACATGTTCTCTCTCGTTCCCTCCATCCTCTCGTTGAATTCCCTCAAGTACTCGCACACTAGAATAATTCAAAGAACGTTATCTATCGTGACGTACGACGTAATCTTTATCTCGGGAGATAAGTCGCTCCGATAAGCTCGTATTACTTGTTTGCGGTTTCGTGAAGTTAGTTGACGTCATGCAGCAGACCGATTGGCCGGCTTCCGGTACTGCGGTGCACTTGTATCCTTGAGGACATGTGTCGTTCTCGGAACACGTTACCGCGTTCCGTTCGTCGTCGATTAGGGGAGTGCCATGAGCGCAGGGACTTTTGTAAGCTTTTTTCGCCCGGCACTCCGGCCTCGTCGGGCACAAGAAGTCCGGGCAGCCGTCCTCGCGATGCAGCACACATGTCTCTCCCTCCGGGCACGGGAAGCTGTACGCGATGACGACGTTTATAATTATTGCATCCTGCGTGAATCTCGTTTTTCTATCCTTACCCTTCGCACGGGTTGTCGCATTCGCAGGTCGGACAGCCGGAAGCGTCGGTCTTGAATCCGTACTGGCAGACCTGGGCGCACTGTTGGGAAACGCAGGACGCCGGAAGGGACCTCCCCTTCGTTATCGATTTACAATCGACTTTCTCCGCCGGTCCCATCGTCCCAGATATCTTTCTACCGTTGTTATCCACGCACCAGCAGACCAGACCGTTCCTCGAACACTGTCTACCCTCGTAGCCTCCGTCTGTAAGACAATTTTTATCACTATTCTGACGCGTTCATCATTTCCTTCGTGGAAAAATAATTGGAACGCCTCTTGAAAAAGATAAATTTCTCGAGAAGGAAATGCCATTATAATAAAGATCTTTGAAATACGAGCAGAAAATGTAAAGAATTAAAGGAAATTATTCGAAAAATTCCGTATAAAAATCTCCAGTCTAATATTTCGGGGACACAATGCAAAAATTGCGACGCGTAAACGAATTATGCAACAATTTGCGAAGTCTCTTACCTTCGGTGCACTGGGGAACGTATCCGCGGCCCTGTCTCTCTGAGATGCTCAGCATCTCCGCTAATACTTTGTCCCTGTGACAAGCGCTGAGGCCCTGCGGCACGGAACAAACGCCGCCGCCGCATTTCTCGCTCCTGCAACATTTCTGCGGTCCGGGACACTCCAAGTCGTGCTGGCAGGAATTCCCGCAGATCGCCGACTCCTCTAACGGACACGTGCCGGGCCTCTTCAGATTGATGCTCGACGGACAGCAGACGCCGTACTCCTGCTTCGGCTCCACCAGGCAGCTGTACATCGGCGGACAGGTAGGCTTCCCGGGCGAGTCGCCGCAGAGGAACGGCCTCGCCGAGTCGGTAATTTGCAACGGCTCGCCGGCAGGACATATCGTCGAGAGGGACTTGGCTTTGCGACAGCTGGGGATCGGCGGGCACGGTGGACGGGTGCACGTTACATCGATCAACTCGCACGTTTGGCTGGTCCCGGGACAGGCGATGCCCCGGCAAGGATCACGGCACTCGCATTTCGGGCACCCGGTTTTAGCCTCGATCTGCACGTGGGAGTGATTAATCAGCAGCTGCGGGGACTCGAACTTTCCGTTCGGAGAGGGATCGTTAGCTTGATCGCTCTCGCGAAGGGGGAATACGGAGAATTGCAATTCTTCGAGCGAATTTCATTTGATATTTCCCAAACCGATATAATGGTATATTAGAGAGACAAATTTTTATTCATTCGAGTGAAATTCATCTAATTTATGATAAAAAAATGAAAATCTAGAAGATGGCGTGTTAGAGAGACAAATTTTTATTAATTCTGATAAAATTCATCTAATTTATGATAAAGAAATGAAAATCTATAAGATGACGTATTAGAGAGACAAATTTTTATTCATTCTGGTGAAATTAATCTAATTTATGATAAAGAAATTAAAATCTAGAAGATGGCGTGTTAGAGAGACAAATTTTTATTAATTCTGATAAAATTCATCTAATTTATGATAAAGAAATGAAAATCTAGAAGATGGCGTATTAGAGAGACAAATTTTTATACATTCTGGTGAAATTCATCTAATTTATGATAAAATAATGAAAATCTAGAAGATGGCGTATTAGAGAGACAAATTTTTATTCATTCTG
>SMSR01015634.1:5123-17760 GCA_019453355.1 Ceratina japonica | reverse complement strand
ATCGATCTTCTTGTTTCAACTTTTGATTCTGATTTATGTAGATTTCTCGTATACGTACCAGGTACGGGCATTGACCCGGTTTCAAGGCGAGACAGGCCGGAACCGCCGGGCAGTATTGCTCCGTCCCGCAGTTCACATCGATCATCGTGCACGTCGCGTTAGAATCGCAAGTCACATCTTTGCAGGGATCGTGACAGCGACACTGCTCGCAACCGGTCGCGTCCACCTCGTAACCATAAGGACAGACCAATTCGCAGGACAGCGTCCCGCACAGCTTCAGTAGATCGTTTATCTGCTTGCAATCGGTGTCGCGATCGACGCCGGACTTCAATACCACCCCGCGATCGTTCACGCAGAAGCAAGTGCCGTTGTTGCATTGCAAAGGCTTGTAGCTGCCGTCTTCTTCGCATTCTGGCGGTGGAATAGCCAAGGACATGTTCTCTCTCGTTCCCTCCATCCTCTCGTTGAATTCCCTCAAGTACTCGCACACTAGAATAATTCAAAGAACGTTATCTATCGTGACGTACGACGTAATCTTTATCTCGGGAGATAAGTCGCTCCGATAAGCTCGTATTACTTGTTTGCGGTTTCGTGAAGTTAGTTGACGTCATGCAGCAGACCGATTGGCCGGCTTCCGGTACTGCGGTGCACTTGTATCCTTGAGGACATGTGTCGTTCTCGGAACACGTTACCGCGTTCCGTTCGTCGTCGATTAGGGGAGTGCCATGAGCGCAGGGACTTTTGTAAGCTTTTTTCGCCCGGCACTCCGGCCTCGTCGGGCACAAGAAGTCCGGGCAGCCGTCCTCGCGATGCAGCACACATGTCTCTCCCTCCGGGCACGGGAAGCTGTACGCGATGACGACGTTTATAATTATTGCATCCTGCGTGAATCTCGTTTTTCTATCCTTACCCTTCGCACGGGTTGTCGCATTCGCAGGTCGGACAGCCGGAAGCGTCGGTCTTGAATCCGTACTGGCAGACCTGGGCGCACTGTTGGGAAACGCAGGACGCCGGAAGGGACCTCCCCTTCGTTATCGATTTACAATCGACTTTCTCCGCCGGTCCCATCGTCCCAGATATCTTTCTACCGTTGTTATCCACGCACCAGCAGACCAGACCGTTCCTCGAACACTGTCTACCCTCGTAGCCTCCGTCTGTAAGACAATTTTTATCACTATTCTGACGCGTTCATCATTTCCTTCGTGGAAAAATAATTGGAACGCCTCTTGAAAAAGATAAATTTCTCGAGAAGGAAATGCCATTATAATAAAGATCTTTGAAATACGAGCAGAAAATGTAAAGAATTAAAGGAAATTATTCGAAAAATTCCGTATAAAAATCTCCAGTCTAATATTTCGGGGACACAATGCAAAAATTGCGACGCGTAAACGAATTATGCAACAATTTGCGAAGTCTCTTACCTTCGGTGCACTGGGGAACGTATCCGCGGCCCTGTCTCTCTGAGATGCTCAGCATCTCCGCTAATACTTTGTCCCTGTGACAAGCGCTGAGGCCCTGCGGCACGGAACAAACGCCGCCGCCGCATTTCTCGCTCCTGCAACATTTCTGCGGTCCGGGACACTCCAAGTCGTGCTGGCAGGAATTCCCGCAGATCGCCGACTCCTCTAACGGACACGTGCCGGGCCTCTTCAGATTGATGCTCGACGGACAGCAGACGCCGTACTCCTGCTTCGGCTCCACCAGGCAGCTGTACATCGGCGGACAGGTAGGCTTCCCGGGCGAGTCGCCGCAGAGGAACGGCCTCGCCGAGTCGGTAATTTGCAACGGCTCGCCGGCAGGACATATCGTCGAGAGGGACTTGGCTTTGCGACAGCTGGGGATCGGCGGGCACGGTGGACGGGTGCACGTTACATCGATCAACTCGCACGTTTGGCTGGTACCGGGACAGGCGATGCCCCGGCAAGGATCACGGCACTCGCATTTCGGGCACCCGGTTTTAGCCTCGATCTGCACGTGGGAGTGATTAATCAGCAGCTGCGGGGACTCGAACTTTCCGTTCGGAGAGGGATCGTTAGCTTGATCGCTCTCGCGAAGGGGGAATACGGAGAATTGCAATTCTTCGAGCGAATTTCATTTGATATTTCCCAAACCGATATAATGGTATATTAGAGAGACAAATTTTTATTCATTCGAGTGAAATTCATCTAATTTATGATAAAAAAATGAAAATCTAGAAGATGGCGTGTTAGAGAGACAAATTTTTATACATTCTGGTGAAATTCATCTAATTTATGATAAAGAAATGAAAATCTAGAAGATGGCGTATTAGAGAGACAAATTTTTATTCATTCTGATAAAATTCATCTAATTTATGATAAAGAAATGAAAATCTATAAGATGACGTATTAGAGAGACAAATTTTTATTCATTCTGGTGAAATTAATCTAATTTATGATAAAGAAATTAAAATCTAGAAGATGGCGTGTTAGAGAGACAAATTTTTATTAATTCTGATAAAATTCATCTAATTTATGATAAAGAAATGAAAATCTAGAAGATGGCGTATTAGAGAGACAAATTTTTATACATTCTGGTGAAATTCATCTAATTTATGATAAAATAATGAAAATCTAGAAGATGGCGTATTAGAGAGACAAATTTTTATTCATTCTGATAAAATTCATCTAATTTATGATAAAGAAATGAAAATCTAGAAGATGGCGTATTAGAGAGACAAATTTTTATTCATTCTGGTGAAATTCATCTAATTTATGATAAAATAATGAAAATCTAGAAGATGGCGTATTAGAGAGACAAATTTTTATTCATTCTGATAAAATTCATCTAATTTATGATAAAGAAATGAAAATCTAGAAGATGGCGTATTAGAGAGACAAATTTTTATACATTCTGGTGAAATTCATCTAATTTATGATAAAAAAATGAAAATCTAGAAGATGGCGTATTAGAGAGACAAATTTTTATTCATTCTGGTAAAATTCATCTATTTATGATAAAAAAATGAAAATCTATAAGATGACGTATTAGAGAGACAAATTCTTATTCATTCTGATAAAATTCATCTAATTTATGATAAAGAAATGAAAATCTAGAAGATGGCGTATTAGAGAGACAAATTTTTATTCATTCTGGTGAAATCCATCTAATTTATGATAAAAAAATGAAAATCTAGAAGATGGCGTATTAGAGAGACAAATTTTTATTAATTCTGATAAAATTCATCTAATTTATGATAAAGAAATGAAAATTTAGAAGATGACGTATTAGAAAGACAAATTTTTATTAATTCTGATAAAATTCATCTAATTTATGATAAAGAAATGAAAATCTAGAAGATGGCGTATTAGAGAGACAAATTTTTGTTCATTCTGGTGAAATTCATCTAACTCATGATAAAAAAATGAAAATCTCTAAGATGACGTATTAGAGAGACAAATTCTTATTCATTCTGATAAAATTCATCTAATCTATGATAAAAGAATGGAAATCGAGAAGATCATTCAAAATACCTCGAAACCAAGTGGACAGAACATTCTGCAGCTGTGCGCCGGACACGGTCGAGGATTGTCGCAGTCGATGACGTCCTTGGAAGATCCCCTGGTCCCGGGAACCTCGGCGCCGATCTCGTCCACGCACCAGCAACTGTTGTTCCGCGGGTGACATTGTATCCTCTCGAATTCGCCGGTCTCGTTGTTACACCTCGGTATGAATTGCGAGGGTCCGCGCGGACCGAGAGCTCGGGACCTCCTCACCGCGGCAAGGGCCAGCTGCTCGCATCCCGTCAGCTCGCCGATAATGCATTTCGTGCCACAGGCGGTTCTGCAGCAACGTTCGCCGGGCGCCTTACACTGGAAGTCGTTCTCGCAAGTCGGTGCCCTCGCCGGGCATATATTCTGCTCCTCGAAGGCTGGGCATCTACCTACCGCCTTTAACGGTGGCTCTGCGACAGGAAAGACGAACAATATTATACAATAACGACATTTATTAATTTCAACGATCGCTCTTGAAGGAATTTTGGGATCGTTTTCCTCTTCCCTTGAGGAATGCCGAAGAGGAGGCGCACCTTGACACGGATCCGGTCGAGCGCGGCGCGGAGGGAATATTCGGTCGGTCTCTAAAGAGTCGTCAGTTCGGGCGGCGACGATTTTATGGGTCAGAAACATCGGCTGCGATCGTCGGGGAACCGTGACGTCGCTTTCGTTCTCGCGGCCCGAAGTGTATCGCGACGATAATAATAATAAAAATAGCCGGAGAGCCGGGGCTAACGGTTCCTCGCATCCTACTGCCACACTTACTACTCGCTCGGCCTAACGTGCCACGGCCCCGCGTTTCCACTGGATACGTAACGAGTCACGGAGAGACGTTATACCCCGGCGGGCCTCCTCCTCCGGTCGTAGGCGGTGGCATGGGAAAAACGTCGAACAAAAGCGTCGGACGACGGCCACCGGGATTCGTATACGATGCAGCCTGCTGCAAGTTACACGGCAAGTGCCTCCGGTCACGAGACCTTTTTCTCGTTTAACTCGTCCGAGTGCTCGGCGCGCACATGCTTCATTGATGGTACGGCTTCCGCTGCCAGATGCTTCGAGACGTTTTAGCGGTAAACGGTAAAGTTTCGAACGTGCACTTTGCTACATTTTCTAGTAGAAGACGGGCGCGCGTAGCTGGGCTGGCGTAGTGCACGGTATCAGATGCCATATATTTATACAGCTTGACTTTTGAATAATTACGTCGACATAAATTCCGGGCCGGAGTTACGGCCACGGAGTGTTGATGCTACTACTGCGAGCGAGTAGGGTAATTCGGGAACACCGAGAAGTCAGCTGGGAAACCTGCATAATTGTATGCAAATTATATTACACGGTCTAAAGAATAACGATAAAGAATGATCGCGTACATTTGGTGAAAAAACTTTCGCAGAACTTTCTTTCGAGGAAAGTGTATGACGATTGATTTGAGTCACGTCGTGAATCATTGTGAGTCGAGAATTAGGTCCTCGAGGATTCTGAAGAGCAGAATCGGTTTTCTGCTCGACGTTCTTACGGCGTTAAGGATTTCATAAAAGTCTGGGGAAACCTCTGGTACGTCCGATTACCCGAATTTCCGGTTCGTTGACCATCGTCCTCCTTCTATACCCGCGTTCCTCGCTCTATTACAGCCGCTCCGCGTTAATCCACGCCGCAACGCGCGAGTTTCCCTGTTAGAACAGGACTGCGATCGAATATTAAGCTCAGTCGAATTCGTTTCTAGCTTATTCGCGTGAAATACAAAAGCGACGCGTCCTACTTCGTCCTAATCACTCTCTACGCGCTCGTATCGATCTCGAATTTTTAATTAACATCGTAGCCTACAAATTTAACAATTGGAGCGAATCTGAATACATTATAATAATCGTTTCTGGTGTGTAACCACGCGGCCGACTCCTTTCACTGCTACACCGTCTACGAGGAGACGGTAAAATTTTGTTAAATCGAACATTGAAACCATTGAGGGAACAATCGTTAAACGATTTGTTTAATAAACAATAGCGTCTGAACGACGCGTTCGAACGAACGGGAGGCAAAGAGACGGCGGGGAGGGAGAATGTCAAAGACCCTGGGGGAGAGAAAGAAACGCGTACAAAGCGACGAGGAGAAACTGTGTACATAGAGAAGAGACGTGTAAAGCCGGACACATCGACGGGACGGTGGAATGCGGAGTGAAACGTATTTTAACGGTGCGAGAGAAATTCAATTTGTCATTGGCCATGCAAAGCGCCCACGGGCCCGCCCGCTTAAAGGGTTAAATTTAATAACAGCGAACTCCACTGCTGGAAATTCTGTCGCGACGAAAAATAAATAAAAACTTCGCCGGCCCTCCCGATATCGTGGACGTCAGTCCCGCGGCTAACTCGCATAATTTCGAAGCCGCGTAAGGCTGTTACAACGTTAATTCGATAACGGCGACGGTACGAAGACCCGTGCGAAAATAATAATGATATAGTCGTTATAATTATTCAGCGGAATCACTTCGGTATTCTCGTGTAACACTTTGCGAATCGATCGGAGCCAGTCGGCCNGTGGAAATTCTGTCGCGACGAAAAATAAATAAAAACTTCGCCGGCCCTCCCGATATCGTGAACGTCAGTCCCGCGGCTAACTCGCATAATTTCGAAGCCGCGTAAGGCTGTTACAACGTTAATTCGATAACGGCGACGGTACGAAGACCCGTGCGAAAATAATAATGATATAGTCGTTATAATTATTCACCGGAATCACTTCGGTATTCTCGTGTAACACTTTGCGAATCGATCGGAGCCAGTCGGCCGACCGCCGCCGCCGCCGCCGTCGACTCGCAATTTAACCCGGTAATTAACGTCTCGTTAAGTGGCATCGTTCATCCGGAGGACATGCCGCGGCTCGCCGGCTTATAATCCTCGCCAAATAATTAACTCATCGATTAAAGAGACGTTCCATCGGTATCCGTACTTTCGGCCGACGTGTCCCTGATGCCAAAACGCATTACGACAACGACGTCGCTTCTCGTGCCGCGGAGAAAACGGATCTATGATCTTTTTATTACTCGCAGGAAATACGAAAAGCGTCCTGGACCTTTGAATCTCTTCCGCTTCACGAAGAAGTATAAAGTACCATTCTGAATAAAAAGCGACTCGAAAGTTATTCGCGCAACGTGCCCGCGATACTTTACTACTTCTTATATTCCTCTCAAATTTTCAAATCATTCATGCATTTTTCATAACGCCGTCATTTCCTGTACTATTATCCGTTATATACGTATGTACAGAATAATTCGCTAGTTCTCGCGGATTACGTGCGAACGCGAATCAGT
Source organism: Ceratina japonica (assembly GCA_019453355.1). Classification (NCBI taxonomy): domain Eukaryota; kingdom Metazoa; phylum Arthropoda; class Insecta; order Hymenoptera; family Apidae; genus Ceratina; species Ceratina japonica. Next base: position 10,950 of record SMSR01015634.1, on the reverse strand, counting down.
CGTTCANCGTCGCGTAAAAAATCCTAATTACGCCGGCGGGGAAAGAAGTGTGCGAACGATTTGAGCCACGAAATTACTTGTTAGCCGAAATTACGGTGTTACATCGGGCGTCGGAATTACGTGACGACGATCCGCGCGGCCCGCTCTCGATTATGCCCGGCGACGACGGCGATCGTGAAACTGGATTAAACTCGAGAAAGAGTTTTCTCCCCGGTCGAATTCGCTTCNAAGTTCTCGGAGTCCCAGAATTCGTTTTCGGATCAGGGTCAAACGGCTGGGTATCTAATCGTAGATGGCTAGGAACCGAAAGAGGTTGAGGTCGAGAGCGACGAAATAATTAAATCGGTCCTTCGAACGCGTTCCATCGAAGAGAAAGTTGGCGCGCGTGACGGAATCAAGATCCGAAGTACATAACACATTTCTGTTTCCTTTTCCGCGTCGAACCCGCTATTAAACTTCCTTCAAGTTGAGCTTTACCTTTACCAGACCAATAAAGCCAAGATTATAGATCCGTAATGGAAAAAGTTTCCGCTGAAAACCGAAAGAACCCGAACCAACAACCAGACTGCTTTTCATTTCTCTTTCGAGCGGTTCCCCGATATTAAAAAAAGACAAATTGCCCCGCGATCTATGAGGAATCAGTGAAGTTTGTCTACATATAAGTTTCATAAAAACTCGACGGTTTACAGTCGAGCGTCCGTGGTATAAAAATTCTTTTATATACGAACACAATTGTCCTCAATTAGTTCATGTAACACAAGTTTTATCGTACATGAATTTCGACACGAGAGGTGCTCGGTTTTGTCGAAGTGCGCTAGTTAATAAACTGTTTGCAGTTAAAATGTATTTTTAGCCGAGATCGAGGTATAATTCGTCTAACAAGCAAGGATGAAAAAGCTGTCTCTCGGATTGCAATTAATTTCGCAGTTCAAGAACGTCGACCCGGCTCGTTGTTTCTCGCTGGCCCTAATAGGCGGCCGGAAAATAATCTTTTAATTCTACCGACCGAGTAAGTGCTACTCTCGCGGAAATATTTCGCGGCGCGAAGTCGTCGTCGTCACGAGGACGCGAGGCGACGCGACGCAACTTTACGGGATTCTCCTCTTTAAAAGGAGGAATAACAATGGAAGTTACGTCTCCTTATTCGTTATGCCGCGCCGCGGAGAATATTCTAATGCGTCCCCCTCCGTTATTCATGAGCCGGGGCCGGGGGTTCGGGATCTACGAATTGCCGGAACGTTTTCGTTTCTTTTTCGCCTCCCTTTGTTCCTCGTTACAACTTCGACGCCGGCGACGGGTTTCTTTCCCGTCCTCCTCCTCCTCCTCCTCGCGCCTCGAACTTCCCCCAGGACCCCGGCACACGGATATATTTTCATTGTGGCCATCGCTCCGGCAGTAAAAAGATGATTAAAGGTAAAAAAGACCCTTTCCCGTCTTTCGTCTCGGGAATCTCTTTTTTTTTTCTCTTCTGCGGTCTCCTCGATGTACACAAGTTTCATTACGGAGTAACTCGATTGAAAGATTGTAGCGGAGCGTATTTTATTCGGGAAACGAGGTCTGACAGAATAATTCATTTGAACAGTGACTGGGTTACAGTAAATAACGAAATGAATCACGACGCAATTATGCGATTAAAACTTATTTAATAATCGGTATAGCGCGAGACATCGTGTTACGCGTCTGATTCGTCGCTTCCCCGGTTCCCAGCGATGTGTACTCTTTATTAAATCTCCTCGAATCTCAGCTCAGACTCTTACATTAATTCCGCGCGGCCTCCTACCACCGCCGTGTTTTGCTTTAATCTCAAATTTAAACGAGCCACTCCCTTTTAATAACGACACGGAAGTCCGTTAGAATTTTTTATAAAAATCCAATTTAATTCCATACCACTTGGAATTTCCGTCACTCCTTTTTCCCTGATATCGTCTGCATTATATATATATTTTTTTAAAATTCCATTTAGAATTCCCTTTGTTTGTCCGGTGAACAATTACTTTTTGTGGTCGCGTTATTGCTCTCGCAAGCGTTGTAACAACAGGAAGGGAACGTAATAAGGTAGAATATGAAGGGGTTTTATGGGCGTTATTTTGGGTATTCGTGCAACGACACCGGGCCCGTTCGACGTTAAAATTACCGCCGGTTACATCCTTTGGGAAGCCTTTGAATTTAGGGTGTGTATCCCAGCCGTATGAATAATGCATCGGGAAAGAGAGCGTAACTACGTCCCACCTCCAACGTTCTGGTAATTACGTCGACGATCACGTTAAGATTACGCCCGGGACGATCATCGGCGTCGCGTAAAAAATCCTAATTACGCCGGCGGGGAAAGAAGTGTGCGAACGATTTGAGCCGCGGAATTACTTGTTAGCCGAAATTACGGTGTTACGTCGGGCGTCGGAATTACGTGACGACGATCCGCGCGGCCCGCTCTCGATTATGCCCGGCGACGACGGCGATCGTGAAACTGGATTAAACTCGAGAAAGAGTTTTCTCCCCGGTCGAATTCGCTTCGACGGCCCTGTAACTCGCACCGCCGTCCAGGGATAATCGAGAAAGTATGAAGGTATCGTCGTGCGGCACGAAAATTACTTTCCAAGTATTAGAAACCGCGCGCTAATAAATCAGTCAAGTGTCGGCGAGTTTTCACTGCGCAAACCGTCCGGATCCTTATCCGCAGTTCCACCTCGGAACGAGGGGGACACGCGAAATGCATAAGGTCCGCATAATTTATACCGTATTTGCCGGGGGTATAAATACGTGATTCGATACGATCGGTTTGCATTATACATATATTGTATGTATACGGAATGAATTGGGTTCGAGAAGAACGGATCTCGGCGGTCTCTTCCACCGGGACGAGCCGCTCCGGTGGAAAATAAAAATGCCACGCGCATTCCTCCCTTTGGCTCGACGCGCCGGTGGCCGCGTCAAAGGAAGGTCCATATCCCGGGAAGATCGGTCGCTCTCTCAACGCTGATACATAGAGAGAGAAAGAAAGAGAGAGACACGGGATGTGGGTCAGTTCGTCATCGGAGTTCCTTCCGGGTCGAGCTCTCGCGCGTTAAACTTTCTATTGTCGTGCACGCGCACGTGGGACCGTGCGTCATCGGTGGAACACTTTCGTGGAGAGGCGCTTTTTAAATGAGTCCCAGGCCGGCTGGGTCGTCGCCCGATGAAAATCGTGAATGAGCCGAGGAACGGCGGCGGCCGCGCACGCACGCAGCGCGCAAACTGGAATCGACCGGTGGACCACTTGAAAAAGGGAACAAAAAAGGAATCCACCGGTTCGATTGCATCCTCGTCGATAAGTAGCTCAGTGGTACGGAGCGTTGCCACGGACGAAAATAGAAAGTGCCGTGGAAGAACGTTTATATCATCGGTATAATATCGCGGCGGGGCCGTTATAGATCATCGCGTACCGTTCCTTCCACGTACCGCGTTTACGACTTCCCGCATTTCTTTTCTCTCTGTCTCACCGAAATTTCCTGCCATTTCTCCCGGTAGAAAGCGCGGCCACGTTCCTCTCGAACGATCCATTGTAACGAGCATAACGAACGGCCGGAGATCGGCGGAGGAAGTTCACCTACGGAGGAGACCGTCTCGTTTATTATTGACAATACTACTGGCCCCTTGTTCCGACGAAACGCGGCGAGCACCGCCAAGAGACACACACGTACATACATATGTATATATACATGTGCGACCAACGCGCGCAAATATAGGACTTCCAATTACTTCACCCGGTATTGCAAGAATCGAAAGCGTACGTCTAATTGGAGTGACACTCGGCAGTAATCAAGATAATAAGAACTCGCAATCGGGAAGAGGTTCGAAGTTCGGTGAATGGGAGCGGGCGGGTATAATTCCGCCCCAATTAACGGAGAGTTCTGCTCGCTACCCGTGACACAATGACTGCGCGACGAAATTCGCCGATTTTATTTCGACCGGGCGACGGCGACGGGTTCGATCCCAGTCGGACAATGACGAGCCATCACCCTCTCGTAGCGGAAGTGCGCGCGGGGCACACAATGCTCCGGGCGGCGATATTCCGCGCCATTAAGAACCGCGCGCCGTACGTTTCCTGCTCTTTCACGGGAAACAACTTTCCACTTTAGCTTCTCGTTGTTCCGAAATGTTGCGCGCCGACCGCCGGGTCCCCGCGATTTTCGCAAGACGCCCGATGTGCCAACGACCAGGTATAATAAGTATACGTACGTGCGCGTACGCGTATTCTCGTCGCGACGTAATCGTGTCACGCCGTCGTTGTCTCTTCCCGCCGAGGGAACTGTTTCGGAGCTTCGATCCGTGCATTAAACGGGAACCGCGCTCGTCCCATTTAGACCGGGGCTTAAAAAGAATTAAAAGCTCGCGCGCTAAGTTAATGGACTCGTTTCGAGGCCTTTTTTCGAATTACCCCGTCACTTTCTCGAACAATTTGTGCGAACAATTTCTATGGATAGCGATTCGAAAGCGAGGAATTTACTTTGTGACTTAGTCGAGTTCTCCTCGTTTTTTATAGTTTCGCGTTGGTTTTATTTGGCTCGGGAGTGTAAGGCCTCTCGGGCGCACGTCGCGCGGAATTAATAATCGAAAACCACCGACGAATAGATTGCACACCATTTGCGCAATCGTTTTTTGTAAGTTCGTACGTGTTGCAACTCATAAATTTATTTATGACCGCTGTTTCTTTTTTTAAATCATATTGTCATTGAGATATAATACGAACGGATGTGTATGTTTCCCCGTGCGATACAATGAAGCCGGAGGCATTGTCAGTGGACAAAGAATCGATGGGACATAATGAAAAATCGAAATCGAGATAGGGTCGTCAAAAAAGTCGGTGGGGTGTTCCGATCTGATTAGCCGGACGGTGGGGGATTCGACGATCGGCGAACGCGGAAACACGCCGATATCGCTCGTTCCAGATCATTTCTATAGCGTTCGCGGTATAGAAAGTTGCCGGTCGGCCGGTGGAAAACGCGCGTTTTCCACGCGCTACTAATGATACCGCGGCTTCCTTCGCAGCTCTTATTGTCGGAGCCGCGCGTGAAAAGAGCGTTTTCAAACTGTCGGCCGGCACGCGACGAGACAAAGAACGAAGCCGGCCGAAACAGGTCGCGGAGGTGAAAAAAAAGGAAAGAAAAAGAGGAACGGAACAAACCGTGATAACAGGGGGAAAGAGAGGAAAAAAAACAATCGGGCGAGTGATAACAATAGGCGAAACGCTCGAACGTTCCTCGAGGCGAGTCCGTGACGCAACGCGGGACCGGCTACTGTGCTTTCTATTCGACGTGTGCCATTGTCGTCGTCGTTGAACGACGACTGTGGAACGAGGACGAAGGAAAACTGGCCGGTGAATGCCGTAAACGCCGTGGACGCCTTTTCCCGACGCCTCCGATTGAATACCGAGGCCCGAGCTGATACTCGGCGACGCGTTCCGCCCGTAGAAAACCTCGACGACTGGCGCGCACGAAAAAAGCTTGACTCACTCAGTTTTCTCCTGCCTCTGATCTTTGATGTTAATGTTCGCCTTGTCCGCTTTGACGTCTGTATCTTGCCCCGTCCCAAGGCGGCCTCGCCTCGTTTATTTTCACGCCGAGCTTTATCGTGCTTTCACGTTTTTCTCATCCAGTTCTAAGTACAATTTTCTCTCGTTCGGGACTACGACCAATCGGTTTATATTAGACGCCGTTCGATTAGGAACGCTGTAAACCCTTTCGGTATTAAACGTTCATCTCGTTTGGCACGACGACGCTTTGGATTCGATNACGATGCTTCGGATTCGATTGTATTTCTTGTCGCTTTGACATCGTGGAAGGCAGGAGTT